>JAPMLY010000063.1:0-40000 GCA_026401115.1 Tetraselmis chui | reverse complement strand
ATCCGCACCGTAGTATTTATAGTGTCGATAGTCCTTGTAGAAGGGCCGTGTCCGGAGCACCTCGAGGTCGCCACGCCCGTAGTGGTCGATACTGTAGGTTGACACCGTTCTCGCCCGCCACTGCTCCTCCTTTTTCAGCGCTTCGAGGCTACGGAGGGGATGGCCGCTCTCGCAGTCCGCTAGACTATCAGAGCTAGGGCGGATATCCTTGAAGGTGGCCAGCTGCTTTAGCTGCTCCGTCGACAAGTTCTCCTGCATCTTCATCGACGCCAGTAGCGCCCCCAACTCCTTCACGTCTTTGTCCGGCGAATCATGCGACGGGCTACGGTCACACCGACCGCAGCTCGTTAGCGAACCGTTAACATCGCGTTCCGACTGTCTAAATGGTGGATCGCACTCGGGCCGATGTAACGCTCGCCCATACGCCGGCATGATGAAGCCGCTAAACGAAAAGAGAAGATGTTGATAGAGCTCATTCGTCAGTATTGTAATTAAGGTGGAGGGGGGCGTACTCGTATTCATGCGCAAGCACCGCGCCTTCAGGTGGAGCCTTCCAGTAGTTGCAGTTATGACCGTACTCCTTTACCAGCGTCACGAGCTCGTCGACGTTCATCTGTTGTAGGTCGACTTGCCGGTCGCCGAGGTCCACTCGGCCCTGCTTGGCATATTTCGCCGCCTGTTTTGCGTTTTCCCCTTCTCCACCCTCCGGCGGAGCAGCGGCGGCCCCTTGGTTCGGCGACGACGTCATCTGAACGAAGCTGCCCTCCTGCCCCCAATAAGTCCCCCTAAAACCGACAATTCAACTCCGGGAATTCTGGAGCGGGAAAGAATGGCTCGGTGGCTATGCAGGACGCCGCCTTAGAGAAACGACTGCAGTTTGGGTGTTTGCCGGCAGATTCGCTTTATTTATTGACGACGTTCCGAGAGACGAATAATTATACGAGGCGTTGGTGTTGGGGGAAAACGCCCGTGTCGTCGACCGACCCACCAGCTCCGTCGCCTCTCGTAAGTGGTGCCCCTAACAGAGTGGCGAGTAGCTGTGGTGTGCATAAGGTTCCGTCAGCGAAAGTGCACAGAAGCGAGTTGCCATCCCTCCCCTGGTGACAGCAGCGACGATGAGTCACCATACCGCGACTGTTGATGTCTGTATCACCCTCCTCCCTGCGGAGGCTCCGCCCGTCTGTCCCGCGGCTTGTCCGCATAGGGTGGTCGCTACCGTTGCGGGGACTAACGGCCACTGTCGCCATAAATAAACAACGGTTTTTGATGCTCTCCATATTTGCTGCTGATCTTTTCTGTTTCCCCTGTCCGTGCTCATGTTGTTATTTTTGTAATCAATATTTCATGATCTCGTCCTGTCTAACCGTACAGGTACCAGTACCGGGTGCAAGGGCATTTTTCTTCGCTGGAATAATTAGCCACGATCCGCGATAGATGGCTTTTGGTTAATTCTAAATATTCATTTCGCGTTGGAGGTCCGAAAACCATTATTTGTCCGGAATGACCCATTATTGAGCGATAATATTTGTTATTTTAGCGATAAGCCCAACATAGCAAATTACGGATACCTGCAGCGATGAAATATCCCCACTTACTATGGTGCCCCCTTAATTAATTTATTTAGAATTAAAATTCTCTTGTACGGGTACCCGTACTATACTTTTTCTGCTCAGCAAGAACTGCTAAACAAGTAAACAAGAACTTGTAAGCTTGCGTCCAAGTATCGGCGCTCGGCGCAGACCGACTACTGAAGAGAGGTGCGGCGACGGTGCTAGCGACAGGCACACACACACACACACACACAAGGTCGCGGAGCAGCGGGCAGCAGCACGGGACACTACACAGGGACTGGCACGGAGGAGGGTGACTTCCGAGAGAAGGGGGGGGGGGAGGCGAGATGTTACAGCGCAAGTCTTTCGTAAAGAAAACCAAAAAGGGCGCCGTCGTTAAGGTGCGTCTCTCTCACTCACTCTCTCTCTCTCCCTCGGCGGCGGTCGGTGATCGAGCCGGCGGCGGTCGACAGCGGTGACATCTAGTGCCACCTCATGGGCGCTGGTAGTACTACCACACGGCGCTAAGAAAAGTGAAAGGAAAGAGTGCAGCCATATAAACGGAGGGCTCTCGCTATGAGGGAAGCACGGCGGCAGCGTTCCGGGCGGTGTCAAGTGTATTGCGACACGTTCTTTCTCCGATACTATTATCTTTCGCTTGTTTGTAGCTGAACCGTCACGGGGACGTCGCTCCGATGTAGGCGGATCATACATGGGGTGTGCTTATGGCGTGTGGCGTGGCTGATGGGTGATTCGGTGCTGGGGTGGGTTCGGGGGGTAGGTGGTCCGCGAGCACTACCTCCGCGACGACATATGGTGCGGCTCGTTCTGCTGCTCCAAGTGCGACCATGAGGCAGCAAAGCTGGCGGAGGGCGCCAAGACCTACTTGGTGATCGACACCAACGTGGCGCTGCAGCAGGTGAGGCCCCTCCCTGGCTGTGCACAGACCACTGTGCAGGCAGGCAACTCATGGTGGCAGGGATGATGGCTGCGTCAATGAGCGCTGCACTTCATCATCATAACTTAATCATCAGCACTTCATCAGCACAGCCAAGGAATCCTAACAACCACCTGCCTATCTGCCTACTACTGCCACCTCTCTTTCTCCTTTCTAGATCGATTTCCTGGAGCATGTGGCTGTGGAGGACGTCATTGTGTCATCTGTGGTACTGCAAGAGGTGCGCCCCCCTCACCCAATCACCTCTTGCTCTCCCAGGGCGCAGAGCGCTGTCCGCAACAGTTCCCATTTCGAGGTGAGGGAGGGAAAGGAGGGAGGTGAGCATGTGGGGTGCCGGTGGTGGCGGCAGGTCAAGCACCGTGGGCTGCCTGTTTACAACCGCCTGCGCAGCTTGTGCCAAGACAAAGGACGCCGCTTTTACGTGTTTTCCAATGAACACCATCGGTGGGCGCGCCTGGCCTCCCCCCCACCCTCAGCTGTCATCCAAGTCTGCACAGCCCTCAGCGAATGTGGAGGGCTGGGGTTGCGTGGGCTGCCATTAGCGGCAGTTGATGTTGGTGCTCGCTGCTCAGGGAGACGTATGTGACGGCTGAGCCTGGCGAGAGTCCCAATGACCGCAACGACCGCGCCATCCGAGTGGTGGCCTCCTGGTACAGGGTGCGCCCCTGCTCCACCTGTCCTCCCCACCCCACTGCACTCCCGACTCAATTTCTTGCATCGCCCCTTCGCGCACTCTCCCTCTGCCAGCAACCGTCCATGCAGCGGCGCCGTCACCCACTATTCGTCAATCCCCGTTCGCCCTCTCTCATTTGCGACACTCGCTGCTCTTTCGATAGGCACATCTTCCCGAGGGCTCGCCCTCCGTCCTGCTGCTGAGCAATGACGTGGACTGCCGGCGGAAAGCCACCGAACTGGGCATCGAAGCGTGCAGCGTGCAGGAGTACGCCAAGTACGCCCCACTTCCCACCTTTTTCCCCATCGCTGCTCTACCATCAAAGCAGTATTGTCTGTGGCACTCTTTTTGCGCTCGCCCGCGCTTGTGTGTGTGCTGGGGGGGATGGGGCGGGGGGGGTTGAGGTGGGGTGTGTGTACGTGTGTGATTGATGGGAGTGGTTCGTTTGCTTGGCGGGGTCAGACGGCGCATCGATGCACCGGAGCTGCTTGACCTGGTCGCACTCGGTGAGGCGGCAGAGGCGGAGCTGGACGCGGCGGGGGAAAAGAACGGCAAACGGAAACGTGTGTTTGAGGAGCACCGCCCCCTGTCGGAGATCACGGCCGGGGTCAAGTCGGGGCGGCTCCACCAGGTCATATCCCCCCCTCTCTCCCTCTCCCATTTCTCTCGTGACAGATAACAGAAATAAGAGGCGATAAAAAAATAAGAGGCTGTGGTTGGTTACTCAGATGGGGCGTTGTGGGGGTTCAAAGCAATGCACAACAAGCAAAAAATGTCGCCATTTAATTCAGTGACGAAGTAAAAACAAACGAAAATTGTGAATATATCAATTAACTATGCCAAGTATTAATTGTCTTATCTGTCAATCCCACACAAATTTACACACACACACACACACACACACACACACACACACACACACACACACACACACACACACACACAAACTCTCTCTCTCTCTCTCTCTCTCTCTCTCTCTCTCTCTCTCTTTCTCGTGCAGCCAGCCGCACTGTCACCCGTAAGTGATATGCGATAACACTGTCTCAATAAGCGCTACATTGTATATTTGGCCTCTCCGCCCCCCCCTCCCCTCCCCCAATCAATCCCCGGCATCCTCCTCTCCCATGTTAGATCTGCTGCTGTGCCTTGGCGCTCTTGCCGCCCGCGCTGTATCGTCACTGCAGGGCGCACTGAGGACGAGCCGCTTCAACCCGTACGAGGGGCGGATTGCCTGCGAGGCGGTGGGGCAGGACATTCTGATAAGCGGCCGGATGGACATGAACCGAGCGATGGAGGGTGTGTGCCCCCCCTCCCTTCCCCCCCCTTTCCCGAATAACATGAAAAGAGTAACATTGGAAGTGGGAACAATAACTGATGCAACGGAATGACCATTGAATGTAGTACGTCGCGAGTGAAATTCGTAAGTTGAATATGTGAATAATAAGTCAATAGAAATACCCATGTTTACATGCGACTAAGTTGTGGTAAGTAAATGAATCAACAAAACAGCCAACCAACAAGCAGATAGACATAAGAACAGACCGACAAACGGACGGAAAGACCGGAAAAAGGCAGACATATAGCTGAATCGTCAATTCGCCGATTTGGAAGTAGCTGATGTCGCTGACTGATCGGCGTAACTCCACTGTGTGCCTGTTCGTGAAGGCGACATCGTGGCGGTTGAGCTGCTGCCCGAGGCGCAGTGGAAGACGAACGCCAAAAGGCTGCCAACCAAAGAGGCGGCAGCGGACGAGGAGGAGGTCAACACCGGCGCGGAGATCGCCACACAGGTCCGCCGCGGGCGCCCTCCCGTCTCAGCGACGCCCCTTGTCCATTCTCTCCATCCTTACAGCCTTTCCTCCTCTCCACAGCCCTTGAAGTTTGCTGCGACAATTTTTTTGAAGTGGGTAGAGGCCAGGAGGATTAAGTGATATGCTGCTGTGTGTGTGTGTGTGCGTGTGTGTGTGTGTTTGGGCGTGTGTTCGGGCGTCTGGGTGCAGTTGGGCGAGGGCGAGGATGGCGATGCGGGGCGGCGGGCGACGGGCGTTGTGGTGGGTATTGTGAAGCGCAACTGGCGGCAGCGCGGGTACTGCGGCTCGCTGGAGCCTAGCAGCCATCGCCCCGGCGGCCACAATGTGCTGTTTGTGCCGGTGGAGAAGAAGTTCCCCCGCATGCGCATCCAAACCCGACAGGTGCGCCCCGTCGTGGGTTGCCCACAGTAGGTTGCGCAGTTTGGAATTGAGGGAGATGATGATGGGGTAAATTGTATGAAATTTTAGGACTTTTGACTTTTGGTTTCAACATAAATAAGCAATAATTTTCGTAAAACCTAAATCGAAGCCAATGACCCTAATCATTAAACTCCTGTTTTTCCGCCTCCTACCATTTGGTTGGTCGAGAATGGCGCTGCAAGTGGTGACCGATCCTCTGAGACCCTACACAGAATTGCTTGTCACCTGAAAAGCCCTCGTTCGCAGTTTCTGCAGCCTCACTTGCAGGTTGATCGAGGGCGCGATCCTCCTTACCACGTCCCTTTTGTGCTTGAACATTTTCAAGAAGCACGATGAGTTTGGTTGGGATGGGAGGGTGTGGGATGTGCGGCATGGGGGCAGTGAAGTTTGCAGGGGTTGTTGGGTTTGGGGGAAAGGGAAAGCAAGCGGCGGTTGTGTCTCGTAACTCCCACGGCTCCGGGTGTTGCTGTGCTACAGGCGGAGAATCTGATGGACAAGCGCATCGTGGTGGCCATCGACGGTTGGGACGCGGACAGCGTGTACCCCTCCGCCCACTACGTGCGCACGCTGGGCAACATCGGCGACAAGAGCACCGAGACGGACGTGCTGCTGATCGAGAACGACATCAACACCAGCCCCTTCACCCCCGCCGTCTACGCCTGCGTCCCCCGCCTGCCGTGGACCGTCAGCGAGGTAGGGCCGCCCATCTGACGGCAGCGCAACCACACTCGGCTATTGTGAGTCACCTTGTATTGTCACCGACCTTTTTGAAAAAAATGCTGTTAATGTGCTTCATCGTTTGTGGGGTCGCTTTCTGTTGTCCTTTTTCCTTTTATTCGATTTGTTTGTTTTTGAAAATATTACTGACACCATACGCCACAAATACTTTGGATGTCTCATTCACTGTATTCATACTTTGCATATTTCCGCATGTTTGGTGTTCTGCGTTGCATTCCACATTTAAGTAAGTAAGAAACTGTCTATTCTTCATTTTCTGATCATTGGCCCATCGCCGGACACATCATTGACAGTTCATTACGGAAAGGGGACAATTCACTGATGTTACAAGGCTCAAAGTGTTGCCGTTGCCGCCTGTGTGGTTCTTCTGTTGTACTCGCCGGCGCTCTCACCTTGCTGTCCTCCCCACTTTGCCTCTCCCACCCGCGCGCCTGCAGGAGGAGCGTAACGAGTCGGGGCGCGAAGACCTTCGCCAGATTTGCGTCTGCAGCGTCGACCCGCCTGGGTGCCGCGACATCGACGACGCGCTGCACGCGCGCGAGCTTCCCAACGGAAATTGGGAATTGGGCGTCCACATCGCGGACGTGACGCACTTTTTGGAGGTGAGCTCGTTGCAGTATATGCCGAATACATTCTTTCGCTTCATCTCACATCGAGTGTGAGTTGCAAGTTTCAAATTTTGGCGCCGAAATGCATTGTATCTCACGACATCTGCATTTATACATTATATGTGTACTCTGATTCATATGCTATTGCCTGGCATACTACCCCCCCACTGCGTTGTGGAACTCCTTAATCGAATCAACTGTCGTTGAATAGCGCTGAAGAACCCTTAACCGAAGGAGCGGTGCTCCATGCCCTTCGCTGTCCGTCTCAGAATGGTTGCAGCCTGAGCACCTTTCTACCCATGCTCCGCGATTCAGTCGCATTCACTGTTGTTCCACGCTTTATGCGTTCCGCCTGCCACCCAATTACTGTCGTGAAGCTGAGGTGCTATTGAGGACGTTTAGACAGTCGATGTGCTCTTTTCTAGGATTGATTATGGACGCATTTTGATGTTGATAGTATTATCTCCCCTAAGTCATGACTCCGTCTTCATTTTACGTAAACACACACGCACACAAACACACACACTCGCACGTAATACACACACACACACATACAGAAACACACACACACACATACACAGAAACACACACACACACACACACACACATACACACACCTTTCACACTCACACATAAGACATACGCACAAACGCTTACACACATAACACATACGCACACACGCCGTGGGCGTGCGACAGAATGCTATTTCGTTTCCAATTTGGTAATATTTAATTTGCTATACGCTTCTAATTGGGTTCTATTTACGCATCACTGTGGCTCAGCCTGACGGCGCGATGGACCTTGAGGCCGCCCGGCGTGGGACGTCGGTGTACCTTGTGGAACGCCGCATTGACATGTTGCCCAAGGCGCTGACGGAGGACATCTGCTCGCTGCGCTCGGGCGTGGAACGACTCACCTTCTCCGTCGTTTGGGAGATCACCCCGCCCGGCCCCAACTTCTCAGGCGTTGAGGTAGTGCACACCCGTTACACAAAGGTGCGCCAGTTCCGCGGCTTCTCATGAAGCGACAGTCCCCCCTCCCCAATATCTTACCGAAAGAATGTGTGCGTGTGCGTGTGTGTGTGTGTGTGTGTGTGTATGTGTGTGTGTGTGTGTGTGTGTGTGTGTGTGCGATTGTGCCAGCAACGTTTAAGTGAATGTGCGAATAAACGAGTGAATGTGCGAGTAGACGAATGGATACGCCAATGAATGGGTGAATACGTAAGATTGTGAACGAGTTTAAGAAGTGATATACGCAAAACTGTAAAGCATTAAAGTGCGAATTTGTAGCGAGGTGTTCTATGTGCGGGTTAGCATGGCAACTGCGAAGATTAGACGTTGCGTTACTGCTGCCGTCTGTGGTGTATGTGAATCGGGTGAGTTTGTGCGAATCATTCGCGACACGGGTGCGATAAGCTTGTTATGCAACGACTCGGGTTCAATGTCAGCTCGCGAAGCAGCGATTGTGATCGTTTTTGGGGGTTTCCCTCCTTTGGCGAGTGGAGTGAAAAGAAACGGGGTTCGATGTGGGGCGGCAGGCGCTCATCGAGTCGCGCGCGGCGCTGTCTTACCAAGAGGCTCAGATGCGCATCGACGACCCGAGCGCCAACGATGAGGTGACGGCGGGGCTGCGTCGGCTGTTGGCCGTCGCGCGCGTCCTGCGTCACCGCCGAACGGAGGCAGGCGCACTGCAGCTCGCGTCACCGGAGGTCAAGTTCAAATTGGAGGCAGAAACGCTGGACCCGCTGGATGTCGGCATGTACCAGGTGGGTCGCGGCCTGCCCCGCCTCTCCTCTTACTCTGTCCCCCTCGCCGCGGCCTCCCGCATGTTGTGTCCCAAATCCAAATTAAGACAATGTACCGAGAAGTTGGTGTGGGATTCGACTTGAGGAGATGAAATGGGTGTACTTAAATGTGTGGGAGCACGTCTCGGAGAATGGAGGAATGGTTGAATGGATGGCTGGATGGATAGGTGGAGAGAACGATAGGCAATTGGGTGAATGAATGCACTCAATGGCTAGCTGACTATGTTAACGAACAAATAAGATAGGACGAAACAACTAAAAACATGCAGCAGACCAGGAGGGGGGGCTGCAGGTGTTTAACAACGCAAGGTGGAAGGATGGGGGTCTGTCCCTACCAGGGCGACTGTAGCTGGTTGTTGCTGATGTTTGTGTGGGGTGTGCCGCTGGTGTCGGCGCAGGTGCGGGAGACGAACCAGATGGTGGAGGAGATGATGCTGTTAGCCAATGTGGCGGTGGCGGAGAAGACTCTGCAGGTGGGGGCCGACTCCGACGACATTCAAAGCGGATGCAGAATTTAGTGCGCATCGACTACAACCATAACCCACTCACTGCTTCCCTCACACACACACGCACACACACACACACACACACACACACACACACACACACACACACACACACACACGCACACACACACACACACACACACACACACACACACGCGCGCGCGCGCACGGACGCACAAATTTACACAAACTCGCTCTCACACACATACATGCATACACATAATCACACGCATACACACATAGACGCTTACTTACTCACTCACTCACACAGGCTATCAGGCACTGTGTTTTTCTTGGGGGTACGGTGGGGGGCATACTGCTGCTGTTGGTTGTCTTCACTGACCATCACCCTCCCCTTCGCAATCAATCTCTGTCAACGCAGTCTTTCCCCAGTCTCGCAGTCCTTCGGCGTCATCAGACCCCACCGCCGCGCCAGTTTGAGCCCCTCCTGCGGGCGGCCGCGGCCGCCAACATCGACATCGATATCAGCAGCTCAAAGGTACGTAGACGGGTGCGGGGGAGGGGGGGGGGGGGAAGGGAAGAGGAAAGGGAGGGGGTGGGGAAGTGGAAGGGTGGCAGTGCGCTCTATACCACCGGATATACTTACTCGCAGCACGACACAGTTTTGACTGCGTTCCACATCGAGCTGAGCGCAACAAGTGGGACTAATGCTGACACGCTTCACCCAGACTCGCCGACTCTTTCTAGCTGATCGAAAATCCTAGATAAACCCTCAAAAGCTGACCATTCGCTATCGTGGCCGCAAAACTGCGGCCGACATGAAAATAAATTGTATCGAGTGATAAACTAAGCAACATTTTATACGTTTTCAAGCATTGTTCCCGGCGCCGTTGTTTTGCGGTGTGTTTCAACGTGATCTCCTGCATTATTTGGTTTGTTTATGTCTTGTAAACGCAACGGAACGGACGCGTCAGTCTCTGCCACCTTTACCCCTCCAAGCAGTCGCATACTCACTGCGATGATACGCCATATATGGCACCCTGCTCTACTCTGGCCTGCTCGATAATAACAAATGCTGCGCCGCAAGCGCTCGTGGCAGCTCCCGCAATGACGAGCTGCTGAAAGTACTCCTTAACAGTTGGCTATTACAACTACGCTTTCCACATAGTTAGTAACATTGTCCACTTGGTACCCCATCTTCTACTCCAGACAGCCCAAACCCTAATCAGCTTCTTCACCCTACCCCTCAACCCCTGCGCTGCCTCCCTTTCGACAATCGCGTGACCGCTGCTGCTTTGCCCCCTCTCTCGCCTGCCCATCGGCGGTGTGACAGGCGCTGGCGGACTCTCTGGACCGCGCGGTGCGCGCGGACGACGGCTACTTCAACAAGCTGGTCCGCATCATGACCACGCGCTGCATGACGCAGGCGCTCTACTTCTGCTCCGGCGACGTCGACGCGCCCGAGTACGACCACTACGGTGAGCGCGCCAGAGGCATTGCTAAACTTGGGGACGGGGGGTGGGGTGTGGGAGGGGGCTTTCTGATGGTTGAATTTGGTTTGTGACGGTCGTATGTTTTGTATCTTTTGAAATAATACATTATTTTTAGAATTTGTATTTGCATGATGATTCATGTTTGCCTAGTGTCGTTAATATGCCTTGCAATGTTAAAATATTCTGCGGATGGGTGCATCAATGGAGTGAGTGACGGGTCCGTCGATGTCTGAGCGTCCACATTTCGAGTCACACGGCCGTTTATTACCGCCTTCGTCATCAATTGCATGTTTTCATGTTTGCTTTATTGTTTGAGAAAAGGGGGTAACCATTGGCGGTCATGTTTTCTGATATTTCAGAAATTGCTTTGGGTGCGTCTTGAAATGTTATTGCCGCAGCCATTCAAACCATATTCATCGATTTTATGATACTTCATTCGAATGTGTGTGCTTCGGAAAGTGGGTAGATCCCATCGACACCATCAAAATTCCCCAGAGACGCGAGACAATATTTTTCTCTCTGCCGCGCGCCTCTCTCCTCTTCTTATCCTCTCTCTCGCCTTGTCCATCCACTCACTCCACGCTCCTAATTGCCGCAGGGCTGGCCGCCCCCCTGTACACCCATTTCACCTCCCCCATCCGTCGCTACTCCGACGTCACCGTCCACCGCCTGCTGGCAGCCTCCATCGGCATCAAGCCGCTGCCGGACAGCGCCCGCGACAAGTGCGCCCCCCCCCCCCCCCCCCCCTTCCCCTTCCCCAATGTTATTTTGAAATAAAATAAAACTATAACATAAGCACGAGCCTGTGTAAATTAACACTCAAAATCGAAGTCAGTCGCGATTGCAAGTGAATGAGTGGAAGTAGGGCTACTGTGATGCCTAAAGGATGTTGTGGAGGCCACTGTCGTGAGGGGAAGTCCGAGGAATTTGTAAAGGGTGGGAGGGTGGACTGTAACTGTGGAAGGTGGCAGTGGCTGAAAATGAGACGAAATTTGCTTCGAACGGCGACAATCGGCAAGCAAAATAGAATGATGTACCACACACACCCTCGACTCGTACGCGCGGGATGATGGAGGTTGCTGTGCAAGGGGCGCGGAGTGTCGCTGCCTGGGGTGTCACTTCGGGGTGTCCCTCGGCAGCCGCTGTTCGCTGCTCTGCTTCCTTTGCGAAGGAAGTGGAGAGACTTGAAATGAGGAAAATGTCATAATTGAATAAAACATCGAGGGCTTGGGTTATTCTGGTACCCTAAACATCGACACCCACGCGGCCTCCCCTCTTACCTGACTCACGTGCACCCACAGCCTCGCACCATACCACACCCTCACGCGTCAACCGTGACAGCCCCCCCCCCCCCCCCCCCCCCCCCCCTCGCATCGCTGTGCGTCCTCGATCAGCTTGTTCGACTCCATCATCACCCGTTCCAATTTTAGGGTTTATAGATTTATGTCCTGGTACACATATGTTTTTTTCACGCTGGCTACTGCTACCTCGCAGCGGGGGCGACCCTGACGGCGTGTGGTGCTCCGCGGCAGGGTGGGCATGCGTGCGGTGGTGGGCAACCTGAATGAGCGGCACCACAACGCTCAGATGGCGGGCCGCGCGAGTGTGGAGCTCCACACGCTCATCTTTTTCCACAAACGCACCGTCGTCGCCGACGCGCGCGTCGTCAAAGTGCGCGCCAACGGCCTCATCGTCTTTGTTCCCAAGTACGGCATCGAGGGCCCCGTGTTCCTGATCAGCAAGGACGAGGTCCGCCGCCCCCCCTTCCAAACAATCGCGAAAGTGTAACTGAACATGCAGTTTGAAATAAGAATGAAACACCGACACACCCTCTGCTGCTGTCGTTGACGCCCACCGCGTCCGTCTGATCGAAGCGCGTAGCGTAGCAACAAACACTCCCCTTTCACCGCACGGGGCTGAAACTGTTATTTATGTGATATTCCCGCGCGGATTGATGCGCCGCATGACACGCAACCACGCACACACATTTTTTTACGCAGATAGACACACACACACACACACACACACACACACACACACACACACACACACACACACACACACACACACACACACACACACACACATATCACTACGTAAACACCCATTCACGAACACGCATATGCCCGTCACCTTTATTCACACACAAGCACACGCACGCGCGAGCACAAACGCACGTGCACATACGGTGAGACGCCACATCGGTTCGCAGTCTCACGCTTGTTTCCTTGTGCAACCGCGGAGTGCAGAAAGGGAAGAAGGCGGCCAACGCAGCTGCGGAGGAGGACAACTTTGTGGTGAATGAGGAGGCGCAGTCGGTGACGTCGAAGGATGGGAAGCAAAAGTTTGTTGTCTTTGACAAGGTGCGAAACAAATCACGGAAAGGAGGCGAAAGAGTGGGTGGCATTGGGTGGCGCTGCTGAGATGGAGACAGGCCTCGCATGTGATCGTGCGAGGGGGATGGTAGTGTTTGGGGGCTTCACGTGTTATGGAGCTAACTGCAATGCTGTTTGTGTGTATGTGTGAATGTGTGTGTGTGTGTGTGTGCGCGCGTGCGTGTGTGTTTTGTTGTGCCGAGCAGCTGGCGGTTGTGATTGAGGTGGAGGAGACCACGGGGCGCCGCCGGCAGCTCCACCTCGCACTCACCGACCGCGCGGAGCTCCCCCCATCAGAGCTGTGCGCGTAGAGGGACGCACTCGACACTGCAGTCCACATGCGGACTTGCATAAGCAAGGGTCCAGGAAAGTTTGTCCGTGTGTGTGCGCGAATGTATGAGTGTTGTGGTGGGGCGGGGCCTTGGAGGCAGCCGTCGCATATGCTGATCGCTTTTTAATAGATTATTCGGTTTCCAATCACAAACTATCCCTCCACCCCTCCCATTTCTGTCTTCCCCCTCTGCACTAGCACGAACACACACGCACACGCACACCGCTGCTGCACAGTTGGCGTTCATATGTTGAGCAGCCCATCTGTGAGGTTGGCCTGTGGTGGGTTGGCGGGGGGTTTGTCGGCGGGAGACGGGGCGCTTTTGTCCACTGAGCTCCGCGCAAGCAACGGCGTGTGAGTGTGCGTGGGCGGGCGACGGCCGTGCGCCCCCTTGGGCGTGGCCTCCTTGGGCGTCCTGGCGGCGGCGGCAGCAGCTGAGGAGGGGGGGCGTTGGTAGGTGGCCCGCAGTCCGAGGTCAGCTCCCCCTCCTCCGCTGCTGCCTCCCTTTCCGCGCGGCGTGCCGCTCTGTGACACCAACAATCGTTTGGCGGCGGCTGACAGCGGGGTGCCGCCCCGCTTCCCCGTGCCGCTCCCCCCCGGCGTGCCTGACCCTCGGCGCAGCATACTCATGGGCGACGCAAAGCGAGTGGTGCCCGGCCTGTGCGACAAACCCCACCGACATCAGTCGCACAAAGAGGAGTCAGCAAACAGCCGTGCTTCATCCTTGCAGTCGAGTGACAGTGACCAAAAGCGATTAAAAAAATACAAAAGGGTGCAAAACATCCTTCTTCTCAGGGTTTCAGGATTCAGGAAACGGACAATTCTGAAGACATTCACATTCACCGCCCATTCAGTGCGCCCGCCCGCACGCAAACAAAATTTATAAATAATATGCAAAAATGCTGAGAAGAAAGGAAAGGCGAGTTACTTATATTGTCGACTATGTTTGGGTATAAGAAAGTAATTGAGGGACAATAGGGCGAAACTTCAATATTACTCGGGTGTAGTGCGGGCGAAGGTCTGCAAGTAGGCGCGCCTTTGATAAATACGTGGGAGTAATGGACCGGGTGGGTGAGGTGCGGCGTCCCCACCTGTTCTTCATGTGTGAAGGAGTTGAGCCAGCCAATTTCCTTCCGAGCAGGTCGCGCGGCTTCTCCTCCGGTAGCCGAAACGTGGGCCCCTCCGGCATGTCCTGGCAAAAATAGACACAAGCCATGACTGTTTCAGATCACAGACTGGTAAAACACACACACACACACACACACACACACACACACACACACACACACACACACACACACACACACACACACACACACACACACACACACGCACACACACACGCACGCACACACTCACTCACACACACACACACACACACACACACACACACACACACACACACACACACACACACACACACACACACACACACACAGGTCTGCCTTGCCCTGAGGGTGCCCCGGTGGTTGAGGCCAGCATCACCTCTGCCTCAATCCGCATCGGCGTTGATTCGATGTCACCCCACGTCATCAGCGGAGACATGCCGTCCGCGCCGGGCGTCATCGAGGGTGTGGCCAGCACATTATAGCCCGCACTTGCCGCTGGAGTACCTGCACAGTGGGTGCCACAATTTTTTGCCAAAAAGGACGTCAGTACCCTGTCACCCCAGCAGCTATATCAGCACTAACGACCAATACGACACCAAACGGCCTACCATACACCAGCCCAGAACGATCAAGGAAAGAGGAGAGGAAGTTGACTTATGGGGGAAAGATGGGGGGCTCTACGAAGCGAGGGCATTGCGGGGAAAGGGATGTTGTGAGCGACGATGGGAGAGAGGGGGGAATATAACCTGCTTGCGGCGTGGCGGGCTGCGACTCGGGGGAGAACAGTCCAGTGGAGGACTTTGAGGCGGACGGCATCCGAGTGTTGCGGTGCAGAATCTGTTTGGCGGGTCCGCCCACGCTCTCGGCCACCTCCCTGCAGGAGCCATATCAGAGCGGTTAGGAGGGATAAAGGGGGCAATGCAAAGGGCGGTGAGGGAAATGGAGGACATGGGAGTGTGCCCGAGAGGAAGAGAGAGACATATCATGCAATTGTTTCATGAGTTTGTGTGATGAAGCACGTGTCAGTGATTAAGTGCGCGCGCGCGCGTGTGTTTGTGTGTGTGTGTGTGTGTGTGTGTGTTTGTGTGTTTGTGTTTGTGTGTGTGTGTGCGTGTGTGTGATTGAAGGGAATTTGTAATCTGTGCGAATGCGTACTTACACTTGTTTTTGGAGGAACAGGGGGGGGGGGGGGGGGGGGGCACACTTACTTTTTGCTGAGCGCCACTGCGTCCTTGCTGTAGTAGAGATGGTTCTTCGGATAATACTTCCACCCTATGCGGGCAACCTCCGTCGCTGTGCCCATCCCGTGGCCGTCCGTCACCGCCTTCTGCTCCTCTCCTCCGCCCGCTGGACCCTCCTCCAGCAGCGGCAAATCCGCCCCCGCCGCAGACTGATACAACCACGCATTCTGACAGCGGAAGCAGCAGTAGCACAAGAGGATCTTAGTACCCTGCCTCCCCCAAGCCCCCCCTTCCCGAGCAGCAGCACACCCCCACCATCCACATCAATGCAATGTAATGCATACAAATGAGTAGACACATTCATGAGGTGTCTCTTTCACTCACTTTTTCCCGCCGCTTCTTGTTGCCCTCCTCCAGAACCTCAGCAAAGGAGGCGTTGTCCTCGCTGGTGTGCTTGCTGAGGAAGGAGTTGAGGCTCATTTCGGGCGCTCTGTCTTCCGACGCTGCGCTCGGTGCGCCGTGCACTTCGCCCATGCCAACGCCCCCGACGCCAGCCGGAGTGCGCAGCCCCGTGTTGGGCCTCGACAGCCCGACCGGTGTGGCTGCGTATGGCGTCGCTGCTGCCGGGGTTGCGAAGTCTGCGGGAGTGGCGCCAAGCGGTGTCGGCACACCCGCCCGTCGCGCAGCAATGTTCAGCTGCGCGTTGCGGAGCGCGACGGGGTCGCCGCTGTTCACCGCTCGCAGCCACTCCAGCCTGTTTTGCATCTGCGGGACGTCGGGGAAGAAGTCGCGCTCGATGATCCTCTCGATCCTCAACGTGTACTCGTCCTCCTCCAGCACCACCTCCTCCTTCCCCCCGCTACGCACCGCCTCCTCCGTCCCGCCCGCGCCACTCGGCACCCGCAGCGCCATCCCGCTCTCGCCCCTCCTTTCTCGAACAAGCGCCCACTCACGCAGCACAGTTGCCCACTCGATGGCTAGAAGTCACGTAGATCAGATACTCGGGAGCAGGATGTAGATAATATCCGTTCTCTTGGCCTATGAAGTCCGGCGCTTGTGACGTAAAGGAAACCGGCGACGGGAGAAAGGTCACTCGGGCGCGCGAGGAGAATAGTTCGGCTGCCGAATGCCCACTAGAATGCGCCTCCGTCCGCCCGGACCTCTGCCACCTAGCTTAACAGATGAGGGTTATAGCGCAACCCTCGACCGCGTCCTGTGCCTAGAATCGGAATGACAGGTGCCGTGCGGTGCTGTGCGAGCTATTTGAGTTTGGCTGCCGGGCTGCGAACGGAAAGAAGGAAAGTAGGTCGGGTGGTGGGGAGGCGAGGGAAGGGGGAGGCTTTGGGGCCGAGGGGGTGGAAAACGAAGAGAAACACCGAGTAGCGGGCGAGCAAGGTATTTTCTCTTGGTAGCTATACGTCTGCTTCAGTAGCACACCCGGGGTCACGCCGGGGGGGTGGAGATTTCGCAAGGTGTGGGGGTAGTGGGTGGGTGGGTTGGTGAGTGCCTCGCTCGCGTGCAGCTGGGTGCTCGTCGTTTCCTGGGACGGCCAATAAATCTCGGCTGCCATTTTTTGATTGGTATCAGCACCAACAGTGAGGATCGGCGAGCTGAGCTACTCGAGTTGTACCCGTAGACCCTAGTATCCTCTACTTAGTTAGAGGACCACAAAGTAGTTGTAGGGCCTACCAAATCCTCGGGCTCAGGTTTTTTCCTCTCTTATTCTTTTTGCTTGGCGGTCTCCGCTGCTTTTTCTTGTAAAAAATCTTTTTGAAGCGTTATTGTTGGTGCGTAGAAATACGTCGACATACTTACTTACAAGTTGATGTGCGCTCGGTCGTTCTTTTCGTCAGTCACACACGGTCGTCGACTGCTGTCACCACCACCGACACTGCCACCACCGCCACTACCTCCCCTAAAGACGGTCACAGCTCACTTGAGACAGTCACAAGAGCTCATCGGCAGAGCTAGTGAGCATTCGAAAAAGCGTTTGTGACTTTGTGTCCTCGTGAAAAAAAAAAAAACTCCGATCGACTGTCTGAAGCAAAGAGAGGATTGTTAGTCGACAGTCCGTCGCACACACTGTGCTGCGTGCGATGGCAGCAGCAGAGGCAGAGACGGTCGGGCTTCCAGAGGGTAGCGTGGGGCAGCTGGCGGATCGTCTGCGCTCGGAGCCCGACCTGGTACTCCCGGCCCACCTGGAGCGCGAAACTGGAAGCGACGACGCAACAACTCCCGCGACGCCGAAAGTCGCGGCCGGGCGAAGGGAGACATACCTTCGCGCGCTGCTGCTCCGCGACGCGGGCGTGTTTCTGGAACGCCACGGCAAACTGCTGACCGCGTCCGAACTAGAGCTATTCCAGCCACTGTGCGAGAGCAGCTACGAAGTGAGCTTCTACTACAGGTGCGCTACCCCTCTCCTCCCTTTGCTGTCCATCACTTCCTTGGCAAAGCAAAGTGCTGCGGTCACAGCACCGCAGTGAGGCTAGATGGTGTGGAGGGGGGAGATTCGAAGTGGCCGTTTGCTTACTACTAGCCCTCTCACCTGTTGTCTGGATCTGGCAGACTGCTGAAACAGGACGCCAAGAGCAAGCGTGCGGAGCACGTAGAGGCGAAGAACCGACGGTTGGCGTACTACAACCGCAACGAGGGGCGCGGATTCTTCAGTCTGGATGCCATGCGTGATCGGGACCCGTTGCTGTGGCAGCACCAGATTGGGCGTTACACGCACGGTAGCGCGGCGCCCGGGTCGGAGGGCCAGAAGATGTCTGACATGCTGCTGGAGCAGCACGATGCGCATCAGCTGCGCGTGCGGTTGCATGCGGAGCAGCAGCGGGAGGCACGTAATGCTGAGATGGAGGAAGAGGAAACGGACAGCGATGAGGAAAGAGGGGAGGAGGGACAGGGGCAGCCTCGGCCGGTGTATGGGGGGCTCGATGCGGTGCAGGGGGAGGAGTATCAGCCGATGCACGCGACGGAGGCGGAGCGGGCGCGGCTGCAGGACGAGTTCATTGAGACCATGAAGCTGAGGTTCATCAATGGAAAGGAGGACGGCGCGTTTGACTACCGCACGGTGGACAGGGACGCGGGTCTGGATGAGGAGTGGGCGCGGTGCATAGACCAGGACGCGCAGGACAAATACTTCGATTCAGACTAAAATAGGTAATATCGCAGTGACTCTTAACTTATGTTCACATAAATGTTCAAAGCTTGTATTGCAGCACACGGCAGGCAAGGCAAACACACGAGCGTGCTTGTGGATACTCCTCCCCCTTCCCCCCACCCCCAAGTCTATTCCCCACAGAGCATAGGGTTGGCTACCATGACGCAGGCCCTGAACTCTGCCGAAGGTTTGCGAATACATAAAATGGAGCTGTTACGAGGTATCGGCGGTGCTGCAGCTCACGCATTCACCACCTGCTTCGCGCCCGTCCTCTGCTTCCATGCAGCCACCCATGCCCGACGGTCTGCCAACCGGTCCTCAAACGCTGCTCAGAGGCGAAACCGGCACCTGTGGCAGGTGTGACAAATTCATTAAATATATTCGCCATGGCGGTCATCTACCCCCTTCCCCCCCCCCCCCCCCCCCCCACAGAGCCCCCCTATGGACTTGCATGCGAAACGACGGACGGTGCTGCACAGCTTGCTATCTCAGCGCTACACCCTTGTCGATGCGGCACAGACTACAGCCGTTGCCCACACACCACAGCAGTCGCTGATATGCGACGATCACTGCACAACTTTGTTTTTCGCTGCCGTTTTCCAATCCACTGGCGGCCATTTCCTCACGACGGCCGGCTCGTCGTTGGGCACGGCAGAGGATGAGGTGGAGGAGGGTGTGGGTGGAGGGGAGGCAGCAGCAGTGGCGGCCGGTGGGGTACCTGTCTCGCCAACCGCCTCCTCCAGCTTCTGAACCGCCGCGGGGTTCCTCGCCTTGTAACCTGCGATCCAGGCACGCCGGTCCTGGAGGCGATCCGCGAACCCGGCCTCCGACGAGGTGGCGTCAAAGGTGGTCGCCTCACCGGTGGCGGTGGCATCGGGGGCGGGCGAAGGGGCGCCCTGTGCCTTGTACCCCGCGATCCACTCGCGACGGTCCGTCAGCCGTTCCTCGAGGCTTGCCTCAGATGTGATACCGCCCGAAAGCGGCGGAAGCGACAGCCCAAGCGCCACCTTCACCGCATCCATCGCCTCCTCCGCCGCTTTCACCGCACCCGCCTGCGCATCGACGGCAGCAGCCTTCTCTGCAGCTATCACACGCGCGGCTTCCACAGCCGAGGCAGCGCGGTATTGCTTAATCCAAAGCTGCCTGTGCTCATTGCCATCCACACACATATGCACACCATCGCGTCAGAAACACACACAAACACGCGCGGAAACCCACACACGCACAAACACGGAAAACACAAACACACACATACACAGACACACTCTCTAAAACACACTCACACAAGCACACACAGTTGAATATATTGATTGCTTCTTTGGGGGTGGGGAGGCACCGATCATTGACACTGGCCGTTCTTGAGCTCTCACTCGCGGCCGCCACCTGCTTCTGGGCCTTCTCCAGCGCCGCCTGCGCATCCTCCTCCGAGGGGCCCCCGGACAGCTGGCCGAAAAACTTCTGCATCGGGTTCCTACCCGACAGCGCCTGCAGAGACTTCTGCGCCTTGGACAGAGCCTTTGCCGCCGCGCCCGCACCGGCCTGACGAAATGACACACAGCGAGACGCAGCATTGGATGTCGCCCAATCACAGCGAGGGCTGTAATGCTTGCAAATTCGTTGCACAGCGCCGTCCTTACCTCGCCCTCTGTAGCGGCTGCCATGGCCTTGGAGCACTCAGCACGGGCGGCCTCTAGGGCGGTCGTGGCGGAGACCAGCGAAGCAGAGACCTCTGCCGCGTCGGCCTTCAGCGCTTCCAGCTTATCATACTCCGCCTTCAGGGCCTCCTCAGCTTTCTTTAGCTGAGTGCACACATCAAGGCAGGCGATCAGTTAGAGCAGGGGAGCTCGGACCCACAGCTATGAGCTGACAGAGAAGGGCAGAGGATGTGGCCCGTGAAAGATTTGGTGCCCAAACCTGACTGAGGTCTTGTTTCTTCGTCTTCTTGACCTTCTTGACAGTCTCGGTGCTCACACCCACAGCGCTTTCGCCCTCGGCCTCATCGCCGCCCTGGTTCTGACCCGCTACCGCAAGCCCTAAACCGATCCAAATGCAGCAGCAGTTTAAGCGCCGTGCGCATTCTGAATCAAACCACATCATCGATCCTGCGTGCCTGCCTCATCACAACAAACGCACCCACCGGCAATGACCACTACAGCTGCAGCAGCGCCTCCCAGCACCTTAGGGTCCTGCTGTTCGCAAAGGGAACTCCAAGTCAGTGTATACGAAACGCATATCTGCCCCTGGTAAGTGATGGGTAGGAAGGGGGGGGCGGGTGGTGGTGTTGGGCTGTGGGTACCAGGCTCGGTGTTGCAGCTGGAGTGAGTGGGGCCGCAGGTTGGAGCTTTGGGGCCTCGGCACCGGGGCCCAGTTGGGGTGCAGAAGCGGGAGACGGGGTCGTAACCACGGAAACAGTACTGGCCACAGGCTCGGAGAGGGGAGCCGCAATAGTAGGCGACCCAAACAGAGCGACACCTAACAACAACGGAAGTAGAAATGAGACTGAGACACAAAGTCACCTAAGCGTGTTGAAGATGATATGCGAAAAAGCACCGCACGTGATGTAGTGAAGAGGTATGGAGGCGATTACTTGGTGTGTGTGTGTGTGTGTGTGTGTGTTGTGGGTATGTGTGTTACCTGAGACGAAGGCAGCCCCGAGAGCAGCGCGACGGTCAGCCGAGTTACAAACGGAGGCCTTCACCACAGCAACACGGCGGGGGGCGGGGACGGCGGCAGGCCTTGAGATGCGCAGCAGCCTGGGGCGGAGAGCGAGCGTAGTCGATTGCATCTTGGGCTTGAGAATCTGCGACACACGCCACGCATCGAAAACTGTGAGCTGGTTTCGGTGTCGCGGATCGTGCGTACAGTGCTTAAAACTGGGCCAGCTGCCACGGGCCCTCCCAAGGAAGGTCGCGTGCAACGAGTGCAGCACTTCGCGAATATGGACCCACGGTGGCGGGAACTATGCATTGCGTAATATGTTTAGAGTACAGCATTGTGACAATGTGGTGTGTCTAGGTATTCTTTGACTTGCTTGCCGTGCTTGGCGAATCCGTTCTTCCGTGAACGAGGAGCGCAGTTCGCAGTCGAGGGGAGCCGTGAGTGTCGGGGAGAAACGTACGCGCAGGATAGTGCGGGTGAATGCATCGGTTCGACTAGATAGTAGGCACATACCACGGCTTCACAGTCAACTGGAGTGCGAATCGATGGGTGCTCGACAAGCTAGCGAGGTGGTTCCTGTCTGCTGCTGGCGTCACGGTCAGGAGTGCCCGCGCGGTGCGCATCAACTCGCTCAACCTTATTCGCGCCTCATCGCGGGCCAGCCTGGAGGGCGCGGTAAGTACGAGATCTGGGTGTTCTATCCGTACAGGTGCCACAGCTTAGCGTAATAGTCCCAAAGACCGCGACGCACCAGGACCACCAGTCGTGAAGATTACATTATCGTGCTTGCCAGCTGGTCTTCCGATAAATGTCCGCGGTACGATGATATTCCGCGCTACCTGTACGTCAATCATTCGGCGACGGGCATATTTTCTTATATTGGTAAAATATTGTTAGTTAACGTACCATGCTGAGTCCGCCTAAGGCAACGCGCGGAGACAAAGCGTCACAAATTAGCTCACGGTTAGTTAACGTACCATGTTGAGTCCGCCTAAGGCAACGCGCGGAGACAAAGCGTCACAAGCGCAGTAAATTGTCCGCGGCGGACGCCCACTTGCTTTACCTATAAAGCAGCTCCTCTAGCTGGTAGCAGCCACCTTCTGCCTTTGCGCTCGCCCATTCGGCTCGCGCGACAGGCATCGTAGCTCTCGTAGCTGCGCAAGGTGACAGCTTACCCTCAACCGCGTCTACCACGGCCGATACTCTTTATCCTGCTCGAATATACGATGGCTACAGACAGACAAGTCGACGACGAAATTCGCGACGCGCCGGAATTTGTTACATCAATAGAATTCAAAGAACATGAGCAACGCTTACTCGCTAACGCTGCCGCATGAGAAGAGCGACTTAATGGCCGTTTTGAGCAAGCCTTTACCGAACTAACGGCTACGCTTAGCTCGACCATCATCACTCAACTAGCAGCAGCCAAGCAAGTCAGCATACAGCTAGCCAGTCCCGTCGGCGTAAACGACATGCCGAAGGGTGGAATTGCGGAGCACGACGCCCGTAGCGCCCAGCTGCCGACCGAGCGACCCTCGATCGACCCCACCGTGTGACCCCTGGCCCCAGCCCCATCGACGACGGTACCCCCAGCAGCCCTGCCAGATAAGGACTACCACATCGACACAAAGCTATGGGGACCCTACATTGCCCCCGGCCTCGAGCTACCCCCCCGACATCTCAACGGCCCACAAATCTGGAAGCTCACATGTGACACCTACCGCCACCTCTCCGCCCGCCGGCACAACGCCACGCTCGAAGAATACCGCGCCACGGCATGTCACGCCGCCTACGCGGCCTGCGCTAACACGGCGAGCTTATCAGCTCTGGAAGACATTCAGAATTATCCCAAGGACTCACCGGAATTCGCGGCGGCGGTCGTCACCCTGCGTCAAAGCAACCACACCCACAGCGCGCTCGAGGAGGCCGCCCATGTGCGGATATCCCACATCCGACACACCAAGGGCGGAGGGGAGACGAGCGATTCGGACCGCGTTTTCGCGGAACTCGCCTACGAGCGGTTCCTCAAGCCGCGACCGGACGTTGCCTCCTCCGAGTACGACAACCTACACCGAGCGTTCATCGACAAAACCCTCGAGTGTTCACTACTCGCTAGCGCCAAAGCCGCCGCGGGAGCTACCTTCGCGTGCAAGACTCCCGACCGACCCCCCCCCCCGATCGGCCAACACCGACGCCGAACCCCCGACCCCAACCCAAGCCCAAGCCACCACCGAGAGACAGCGCCGACCCAAAAGACACGAAGACCAAAAACCCGGACAAGAACGCCTGACGGTGTGACCCGCCGCGCCACGTCATGCAACGACCGTTCCAACTTCATGCGACACCGCGTGCGGAACAGAGCGTCCGAGTGGAAACGATTAGGCGCGAGCGAGCAAATTCTAGGATGGATTCGTCACGGGGTTCGCATACCTTTCATCGGCGGCCGGCGACCCCCACCTTTCAATAGCGGCACCTCCATGCTGAACGCAACAAAACAGCAGCTCGACTTCATGGACTCCGAGCTTCCCCGATTCCTGCAGTCAGGCGCATGGGAGCCAGGCCAGCGCAACAGATGGGTTTCCAGAATATTTTTAGTCCCAAAACCGGGCGAAAACAAATGGCGACTAATTATCGACTTACGCCCCCTTAACAAGTATTGCAAGGACCACAAGCTAACATGCGAGACACTCAAGCACCTCAAGAACTTGACGCGGGCCGGCGACTAGATGGTGTCCTTCGACCTCGCGGACGGCTACTACACACTAGGCATACGGGAGGAGGACAGAGACTTCTTCACGGTAAATTATCGCGGAACATTGTACAGAGTAGCCGGGCTTCCGATGGGCTAGAAATGCAGTAGTTACTATTTTTGCCGGCTTACCGAAGTTTTTATCCGGCACTTACGCGAACCACTGCCCAACCCCACCGGACACAGCCCCCGTCTAGCTACACACCAGCAGCCCACGAGACCTACACCGTCCCGACGCTATCTGCGCAACTCTCGATGGCGGGGTGCCCGATTACTCCCATACATGGACGACTTCCTGTTTTTTTGCCGACAGCAGAGACGCAGCGTAACAGCTCCGCGACCGCGCCGCGTGCCTACTCGACCGCCTCGGGCTAGGACGCAACCCCAAGAAAAGCCACTGGGAGCCGACGCAATTTGAAATTGAAATTTGAAATTGTTTACAACAATACCAGTATAAACCGGCTGCTGTCTCTGGGCCCCCCCTTATGCTATGCCATACAGGACTTAGTAGACTGAGGTAGACCGTGAACCACTAATCCCAACCTCTCCAATGGCAGTAACGATACCGTCTAAAACATACTCATAAACAAGTACTGTCTGCATACATGTATGAAATATAAAATGTCGCTAGTCTCCACGATACGCGGCATGCTCCAGCCGCTACGAGGTCGCTGATCAGCAGAGCTGTCCAGCTTGAGCTAGTTGAGGCGAACCTGCCTGACCTCGGCTCCTGTGCGACTCCGGTCGTGCCGGAGCTTGGGGGGAAAGGCAGGTAAAAAACCCCCCTCGCAAAGGTCGTCGTCGGTCCCGCCTCGATCCGTGCTCAACCTCACCCGAGGTATTAGCCGCTCCTCTCGACGCAGCTCGCCACCTAGCCGAGTCTTCTCTCCTCCTTCGCGGGCTGAGAAGAGAAAAGAACTAGGCTGCAGACGGTGTCCGGCTGGCTCTCCTGCCCCCGAGCCAGATTTTCTCCTGTCCCATGTCCTTTTCCCGTCTGTCTCCAACACCTATCTGATCGCGCTGTGGCCGTCCGTGCCCTCCCCCAGTGGTTTACGTTGTTAGGGGGCCGCCTTTACGAGCACTGTGCCGTTACGATAACCCTAGGCACACTGCCTGAGGCAGCCTATCGATAACTGGGTACCGACTAGGGAAGGGGTAGGAAGAACACAGGGATCGAGTCGCCGGTCCTCAAAAGATGGTGGGTACGGGAATTTTTTCAAAAACCCCCCGTACCGGGCTTTTCCGGCGGCGGGTGATCCTAAGGACCGCCGCCGCCAGACCGTGCCGCTCCTCCGGCTGCGACCAACCTCCGTCCTGCGTAGCCTCAGGCCTCGCCCCCAGGGGAGATCTGAGGCGCTCGCAGGGCTGGCGACTGCTAGCGAGCGCCGTCCCTAGCGCTGCTTCCCAGCTGTCCGCCGCCAGCTCCAACACCTTCGTCCCTCCGCTGATCCGTCCGTACCCCTCTTCGCCAAAAAATATTTCGCAAACGCCGCCCCCGCCCCATCGTCGGAAGAGTATCTGCGAGTATTTAGTCGCGGAAAGACATATCGGACTGGCCGAGCGGGAGATCCCTGTGTTGGTGTACGGATATTATGTTTTTCCAAAACCCTCCGTACAGGGCTTTCCGACAGCTGCTGATCCCGCGGATCGCAGCTGCCGGTACCTCGTTTAGCCCCCTACCGTGCCAGGCCTGGCACGGCTATGGGTTTACCAGCGCCCACCGCGTGGAGGTAGAGGTAGGTGCCGACGGGCCTGCGAGCGCACCCCCCTCCGGGGCCGCCGCCGCTGCGCCGCCGGCGGGCGCCGAGCCGACGCAAATCTGCGAGCACCTCGGCCTCCAAATCGACACCACAACCTCTAAGTTCCGAGCCACTGCTTCGAAACAACAGGCCATCGCTACCTTAGCCCGGACCCTCCTACAACGCTCTACGCGCGACGCACGGTGGCTATTTGCCCGGCAGCTCGTAGTGCTCGCCGGAAAAGTACAATACCTATACCTCGCCATTCCAACAGCCCGATTCTACCTCCGCGAACTACACGACGTCCTCGCTACGCGCACGGGATGGGGAGGCCGGGTGCAACTCACCTATCATTTGCGACGAGACCTCCAATGGTGGACGCAAGTCCCCTCCGCCAACAACGGCCGCTCCATATTCTCCCCCATCGAGACCGCCTACCTGCATTGCGACAGCTGAGGTTACGGCTGGGGAGCTGTATTAAACGAACAGTTGGAAGCCCGAGGTTTCTGGTCACCGACAAACCAGCAGCAGCACATCACCTGGAAGGAATTGAAGGCCGTGCGACTCGCCGTCCTTTCGTTCTTACCCCTCTTGCGCGGCCACAAAGTCCTCCTGCACGAAGACAAGCAAGCAGTGGTGGCAGTCCTCAGTCACCTAACTTCGAGGTCCCCGGCTATGATGGACGAACATCGCAAACTGTGGGAACTCATCGACACCAACAACATCAGCATCCGCGCGCGATATATTCGCCCCGCGGCCAACGTCTGGGCCGACAGACTGAGCCGCGAAACAGACCGGGACGACTGGCAACTCAACCTCCGCATCTTCACTTACCTGAACTCCCTGTGGGGCCCCCACTCCATCGACAGGTTTGCCACGTAGGGCAATACGCAGCTTCCCCGCTACAACTCCCGTTGGCGAGACCCCACCTCAGAAGCCGTGGACTGCCTCCATCTACCCGACAACCGCTAGACAACAGAGACCAACTGGTGCAACCCACCTTAGACGCTACTCCCCGACCTCGTCCAGAAGTTACGCCAATCCGGGGCCGAAGCAACAATCATCGCGCCTTACCGGCCCGCAAAAAAGTGGTACCAACTACTAAGCGAACTTTCCGACGAACAGATCATGTACCCCCCCTCCCGAGATTTATTCTTTCCGGGCAAGCGCGGAGCGTACGAGGACGTCGGACCGCCCGGCTGGAGCGTCACGGCTTTCCACGTACCGCCCCGGCTTGGCTCTACCGAACACGTGGTACACTCCACCCAACACCGACCAACCGGACGTCCACGACAAGACCGCTGCACGACCGGACATCCGCGGACAACGACTACCAAGCCGCACCCGTAAAATACCGACTCGTCGAACCTGCGGCCCACGCACCGTGGCACGCCTCGATGCGCAACCATGTCGGCACACTCGTCGGAACGGACGACTTGGGCGACCTCGTGCTCGACCTACTCACCGGCTCCCTCGGCCCCACCACCTACAACAACTATGGCACCGGTATGCGCCGTTTTATTGTTTTCTGCAACGAAAAAGGAATCACACCGCTCGAGGCGACCGCGGCCGACATGCTTAGATTTACAGCTTGGCTCGCCCGGTCCGGAACCATCGCAGCCAACAGCCTCCAACCCTACTTCTCGGCCATTAACAAGTTCTTTCGCGACCACAAGTACATCGACCCCACCATGAGCGAAACCCCGGCGGCCTGGCTAGTCTTCGGCTGGCTAGTCGCCAAACCCCCGGATTAGTAGCCTATGCAGACCTTCAGTCTATATCAATGGCGTAATCTGACTCCCAGTCGCTAAATTCTTACATTGGTAAATATTGGGGTTTAACGGTTAGTTAACGTACCATGTTGAGTCCGCCTAAGGCAACGCGCGGAGACAAAGCGTCACAAGCGCAGTAAATTGTCCGCGGCGGACGCCCACCTGCTTTACCTATAAAGCAGCTCCTCTAGCTGGTAGCAGCCACCTTCTGCCTTTGCGCTCGCCCATTCGGCTCGCGCAACCCACCCACCCTTCGCTGATCAAGCGGTGAATAGAAATAACACCTCTGAGTAGGTGTTTAGTGCCTGTTTATCCAAAATGTAAGCAAACTGTCATCTTTGACATAGTCTAACTCCCAGTCGCTAAATCTACACTCCTCCACAAAAGTCCGGACATGCATTATGTTAAGCATAAGCTAGTCAAGAACACGCTCCCCTCTCACCACGTCAAGCACGACGATACCCGAATACCACCCAATTGTAGGAGAGCCGAGAAGCAAGCAGTAAGCCGCCATCCGGGGTGGTTAGACCTCAGCTTAAAGCGGGTGCTGTCGGTGGAGTTTGTCGAATTAAGCCCATAAACTCCCGAGAAATTGTCTGAACTGCACACGTCATTCTGAGCGCCACGCTTGGGCATTGCTCAAGCGCTCATACCAAGCTGCATACTTCTCTGTGTTCCACATAACCGTATTTTTGGGGGGTTTTTGGAGGGGGTTTGGAGGCGTGGGTGCCGTGTTCAATGCGCGAGGTTTGGTTTGCGGGTGTATGAATAGAGCACGGAAGTTCACGCCGCTGGCACGGGTGATGTTTTGGAAAGCAGGCGAGCAAAAGCGCACATGACGCAGGTTTGGATAAACACTGCACGCTGCAAACATGCGAGGGCGATTGGCTTAGGGGAGGGGCGAGGTCCAACTTGGCCGTTAGGGACGCATCACGTTGACGGTGGTGTTTGGAATGCTTGGGTATGTGCTTGTGCCAACCACACCCGCCCCACGCGTGGCACGCGTCGGGAATTGGGCTCGGAGGTCAATAGGAATGAAGAATTGGTAAACATATATCGACAAACCCCGCACAAATCGTCTCAGGAGGTGAGCCGACTTCGATGGGTGTTGCTTGGCACTGCGGCTCAGCGGTGCCGGAATAGTTTGTAAATTAAAATAATTCATAACAAATCGATTTGTGGGAGTTTGAACTCCGGAGTAGGTGCGTTCGACGCGCATTGAAAAGACGCGTCCAACGGTACATTTTATAAAAAGTTTTGACCATATATTAGGAAGTTGTGATCGCTTGAACATTGTTGCCGAAAGCGGCTTGCCCTTGGGTTGTGCGCATATCGGTGGTAAGTCTACATACGCGATTTCTTGCGTTTCCCCCACAGCGGCCTGCCCAACACCTCCTCCCTCCGTCGCCTATGCATAATATTTGCGCGACCGTCGCATCAGCGTTCATATTGCGGCGTTGTACGCCCGTTACTCTTTTCGTCTACCAAGCACGGCGACTGTTTGAAAGAGCGTGCCGCACGGGTGCGGGCGCGATAACCCCAAGTACACATGCCCGGCAGTGTTCGAACTCGCCCCTCGCAGTTGTCGGTGCATTCCATTTTGCGCGCAAAAGCATTGCCTGGGATTTCAGGACATTTGTCAATAAAATCGACGCATGATTGCATTTTCTACTTGCGCAGGTGCGAAATCTTGTCCGGACTTTTGTGGAGGAGTGTATATTTGCCATCATCCAGAGTGGGTGTTGTGCAGTACCCGTACCTGTCCCGGTAGCGAAATCGTTATTAATAATTTACCCAAGTGCACGTTTTGCCAAAGATATTAGCTTGCTTACAACTTGGCCAAAAGACACCCACAGGCGGGGCCTGGGGGTCGATTAGCGCAGGATTATAGGGTTGGGTGGGTGGGTTCGCGCGAAGCCTAGATTGGCTGAGCGTGAAAGCAGAGAGTGCCTAGGCTCGTGGCTAGCTACGGCTTATAAGGCTCGGGCTAGCTAGAGCTGACCGTTGGGGAAGTCGTTGGTCGTTGGTTGCGTCTAACTGCAAGGCGAGGCGGTTGCCCCGCAGGTGCGACGCGCCGCCTTTTAACGGTAACAACAGCCGCTAGTGTTACTGTCCGTACACATGGAAATTGGATATGCAAACCTCTAGATTCAAATCAATATGACCATTTACCCTAGGGCACGTTTTGCCAGTAACCTAAAGCCAAAGGCTTGCACAGCCAAAATTAGTGTTGCGGGGGGGACGGAGTCACCCAGCCGAAGAACCGCCAAGCAGCAGGTGTTGGGGTCATGGTTGGGTCAATGTATTTGCCTTCGGTCACGGAGCTGTTCTTGGTCAGCCACCCATATATTTGATTACGGGGAGGGTCGCGCCGATGCAGCTGGCAGCGGACGCAGCGCCTTTCCGGAGGCTGTGCGATGTCCATTTAAAACCGGCGGGCGCGGACGTGTTGATTGTGAGGAGGGCGAGGGCGAGCGAGGCGGAGATGGTGGACGCAGCCCCCCACTCGGCGGAGGGTTTAGCAGGTGAGACGCTCTAGAAGGCGTAAAGGGGTGGCCGGTTGTAGAATCTTGCGCAGAACGCGGCGCGGTGCTGCGTGTAGTAGTCTAGCAGGTCTGCCATGACTGGGTTGGCCGCGATAGGGATAGCGATGATGAGCTTGTCGCTGGTGTCGCGGCGCTGGTCGCCCTTAGATTTGCGCACGAACAGACAGATTTGCTGGGAAGGCCTTTCGACAATTAGGTCGCCGGTCTGGCAGCGGGCGCCAATCTCGGCGCGGCCGAAAAAATGTAATTGACGCAAACCGCTCAGCATGCTTTGAAACGTTGCAGCTGGGGAAGAGAAGGAGGTGTCCACAGGGAGGTGCCGCGTAGAGAGTCGGCGGCCCCTAAGATGTCGAGGGCGACGGGTGCGGGCAGCGGGAGGCGAGAGGCGGTAGGGAGTAGGCGGTGTTGTAGCATTTCGAGGCCACGTCTAGCGTCCACTAGGAGCTCTCCCACGGCAATAGATTGACGTTGGTGGTCTCGAAAGAACTTCTTTACCGCCGAGAAGTAGGGTTGAAGCGAGCTGGCGGCGACCGTTCCGAGCATGGCCAACCACGCTGTGTAGCGCACCATTGTGGCATGGGTGGCATGTAGCGGGGCGATGTTTTCTTGTGTACAGAAAATAAAAAATTGTATGAGCGCGCTGTCGTAGCTAGCGTACGTAGAGGGCGCTAGCGAGTTGCTGAGTAGGGCGACCGCCGTAACGCCGAGCTTGTCAGTTTCTAGGAGTTCTTGAAAAGTTTCAGAGAGACCGGCAGCCCAGGGCGCCGGTGCTGCTCCGAGGCGTAGGCCGTAGCGAGGCGGTCATGTACGCAGAGGGGGAACGCGCGGTACAGTAGAATTCAACCGGTCCGGGCGTAACGCCCGGCCAATCGCTCCGCGTCGGGTGTAAAGCCAAGAGGGGGCGAAAGTCGAAAGGCCACCATGCTCTACGCGGGAGGTCCGACCCCTTCGCGCTTGCCGAGCCTGCCGGGAAAGAATAGGTCGCGGGCCGCCGGGAAGTGTAAAGTTTCGCTCGCAAGTCGGGCGAAAGCTTGGTCCAACGTTTTGTTTGGCCAGAAGGAGGGACATTCAGCTACAACTCGACGACGGCTTCCGCCTCATCTCCTCCACTCCCACATCGGTATGCCTCCCCTCCCCCTCCCCCACCACATGCTCCATCTGTCATGACCCCCTGCACACAGAACCCTCCTCCACCTGCTGCACATGCCCGCACTATGCCATACACTCCCAATGTCGCCCAGCTCAAGGACCCACCACATGGCAGTGCGAGTGGTGCGCTCGCGGCCAACGACACGACCTTACCCGCCTCCACGAAGTGCAGTGGGCCCCGTGCCTACAACTCCACGACACCATCAGTGAGACCCCCTCCGGCCCCACCGCCCTTACCGCATTTAACTCCGGCTATGTCCCCTCCACCGCACCCATTTTGCCAAAACCCGGACCCCCTCCGTGGTCACACCCACTTATCACATTCAACCATGACCCCATCAACCCCGACCTCGACATGCTCCCTACCGGTAAATTCGCTATCCACGCACACCCATCACTCCACGACACCACCATACTCTGCACTCCCGACGGCCGCGCAGTTACTACCCTTAACGGCCCCCGCGTCCGCCACCTCTACCAACTCTTTCGCCCCGACCTCTCGCAGCATACGTTCGAAGAGGAGGTCTATCACCTCCTCACCCGTCTAGGTTCCCGCTCAGAAATCCACTCACCCACGCCCGCCACCACCACCCGAAATAGATGGGCCACTAGAGAAGACCTCCTCACAGCCCTCCGTCACACATTCCGCATCCAGACAGAACTCTACTCCGACCCCCTCAATAAATCCCTTCACTCCCACACATACCACTCCCTCTATCCCGAAGATATAGTCTTCTCATCCAGCGGTAGCAATGCCCCGCACACCTGGCAAGGCACCAGCATAGCCAACCCCGAATACGACCACGAATGCATGAGACGAGCCATGGAACACGCAATCACCAGCGCACACCTCACAGCCCCTCACACACCCAGCGCAACCATCCTCATCCTCCCCCGATGGGAACACACACCCTATCGCCACTCCAAATACATCAACTCCCCATACACCCACCACCTTTACACCCTCCCCAATGACGCAAACACATTCCTACCCCCCGACCAACACACTGGCAACCCCACCCCCACCCCATTCGGCACACGATGGATGGTCGACATATACCTCGTCGCCAACCCCCTCGCACTCTCCACCCTCCCATCACCCACAGCCATGACCGCACTTCACAACACTCTCGAATCTATCTACGACACTCACCTCCCCAACCCCATCGTCACCCCCCCTCCTCCACACCTCATTGTCACCTACTCACCCCACTCAGCAGGTATATACCACCGCCCCCCAAACCCAACTCACCCCCTCACATACCCCCTCCCAGACCGCGTACATCTAACGTACCCCCCCACCAGAGGCACCCTTGCTTGGAATTGGCAGGACTTTGTATACACAGACGGCTCGAAAAAAGGCAGCTCGACCCCCCTCGGAGCAGCAGCTACCCACCCCGCCTCGGACACCAAAGTCAAAATCCTGGTGACCTCTACCCCTCCCTCCCATACAATAAATCGAGCTGAACTAGCTGGCATAGATGTAGGCCTCCAATTTGGCCGCACCCACCTCCTCACAGACAGTGCGTGCTCCCTCCGCCTCATACAAGGCTACTTAAACTGCCCTTCCGCTTACCGCCACAACATTCATCGCGACACCCTCTCATCTATCACACACACCCTTAAAACCCGCTGCGAAGCAGGCATCCGTACACACCTCGGCAAAATCAAAGCCCACAACCATTCCCTAGGCAACGACCTCGCAGACACACTCGCAAACCAAGTCGCGGATGGTCACCCACCCGACACTTTATACACCACAGGTTCTGAAGTCACAATAGGACACTGGACATGGCCATACACCCTCCTCCCACAAACCCTAGGGGACCCCATACCCTACATATACACCAACCTCAAATCCGACGCACACACCTACAGCACAAAACACACACACACTCCTCTCTCGCAAACAACCAAACACGGAGCCCTCCTCGCCCGCGCCGCGAAGGACGGCGCCGATTTTTCTTACCACAAAAAACACTCAACCCTCACAAATATCCAGTTCACACACAAACAAGAATTCATGTGGGGCGTCCACAACACCCGCCTACTTACTCACAACCCCACCCTGCGCTGCCCCCTATGTGGTCAATTCACCAGCAACGGCCACATGGCCGGTAACTGCCCCTCTATGTCTGGTCTAAGACAGGACCGACACAACAGCGCTCTGCAACTCCTACTCTCCCTACTGGAACGCCACAACGGAGGACGTTGGGAAACCATCACCGCAGACTTCGGTAACAAACCCATAAAATCGTTTGCTTCCCCCACCCCTGCCCACACTCCACTTGACTGCCACCCACCTCACCCCACCCACATGCCCACCCGACTTGTTGCTGCTGACGAAGGTCTCTCGCCTGACTCCCTAACCTCATGCCCCGCCGTCCTCCCCCCTGAGATTCTCCCCCCCTTGCTTCGTCCCCCTGCACACAAACCTGACTTCATCCGCATCCTCGAACCCCGATTCGTTGGTCACTCCAACGGTCGCCGTCGCTACGCGTCCATAAAAAAGATTCAGATAGGGGAATGGAAGTACTGCACAGACAACAACCTCTCCCACACAGCCGACCTCATACGTGACAAATACACACCCCTTGCGAACGCCATCAGAAACCACTGGCCAGGCACAGTGGTCGACATCCTCCCCATAGTCATGAGCCGCACAGGTACACCGCACTCCTCCACCATCACGAGTCTCACCTCCCTTCTCACCGCCCGCACCGACCCTCCAGATAAACTCGTCTCCAAAGCACATCTCGACACATCTCGCATTCTTGCACAACTCCATACGCATACTGTCCAATGGCTGCATCACCTCCTACGCATATACCGCATCAAGTCCCGCACGACCTCCCGCCGCGCATCCGCACATTGCCCCCTCGCACGACCCTGAATGCACACAACCTTCGCCTCTACTTGCACCCTCCCCGGGGGGGAGTAAAACCCCCGAACACCCTTGGAGAGGTTGGATTAGGTGGTTAACGGTCTAGCCCTGACTTGTAAGTTCCCTGTATGGCATAGTTGGGAGGGCCCAGAGACAGCAGCCGACGCATCCGGCTTTTGGTGAAAAACCGGCGCATACGGTACATGTTGTAAACAATTTCAATTTCAATTTCATTGGCCAGAAGGGCGCGATGACAGTAGCCGCGGCTTGTGCTTTAGCCAGTTTTGCTGCTAGAGCCGGGAGGGCGGACCAGGGGGGGTTGCAGTAGTTGTTTTCGCGTCGCCAGGCTGCGTCCGCGAGGTGTAGGCAGTCGATGTCCTCGCACATGGAGTCTCTCCAGCGGGCGTTGAAGCGTGGCAGTTGAGCGTTGAGCATGGACGCAAAACGGTCGATTGTATGCGGGCCCCACCGGCGCTGAAGGTGGTCGAAGATCCGTGGGTTTAGCTGCCAGTCCTCGGAGTCCATCTCGCGGCTTAACGTGTCGGCCCAGACGTTGGCGGCCGACCGGATGTAGCGCGGGCGGATGCGGATGTCGTTGGTGTCGAGCAGGAACCATAAGCGCCGTAGCTCGGTCATCATGACGGGCGACCGGGATGTTAGCTTGGTTAGGGCGGCGACCACAGCGGTGTTGTCCTCGTGTAGGAGGACTTGCCGGCCTTGGAGTTGCGGTAGGAAAGATTCGACCGCGTGTCGCACCGCTCGAAGCTCCTTCCACGTAATGTGTTGGAGGCGGTCGGGAGCGCTCCAAAAACCGCGGGCTTGGTAGTTGGAGTCCTCGTTGAGCACGGCCCCTCCACCGTAGTCGCTCGAATCTGCGTGGAGATAGGCAGTCTCGATAGGCTTGTAGATCGACCGGCCGTTGTGTTGCTTGGGCACCGTGCGCCACCACTCGAGGTCGCGTCGTAGCTGGTGGGTGAGGCGGACGCGTCCCCCCCAACCAACCCGTGTAGCTAAAACGCTGTGGAGCTCGCGCAAAAAGAACCGTGCGGGCGCGATGGCCAGGTAGAGGAATTGCGCTTTTCCCGCGAAGGCCGCTAGCTGCCGTGTGGGCAGCCATCGTGCGTTCGATGCCGCTCGACCGAGGAGGGAAGACGCGTGCTGTGCGAGATGTTGTAGTTTTGCGGGAGGGGCGCGAAACATGCCGCGTTGTAAGTCGATCGTTAAGCCCAAATGGTCGCCGACTTGCGTAGGCGTCCACACGCCTCTCTTGGGGTTGCGTTGAAGGCCGAGGCTGTCGAGCAGGTTCTGGACGCGCTGCCGAAGTAGTAATGCGTCTTCGTAAGAGTCCGCCAAGAATAGAAAGTCGTCCATGTAGGGGAGGAGTCGTGTACCGCGCCATCGAGCATTTCGAAGGAAACGTTTGGTAGGTCGGCGCGAGCTGGTTGGCATAGTTGCCGGCGTGGGAAGGGGGGGCGACGTAGGTGGTTCGTGAACACCTGTGTGAGCTTGCAAAAGTAGTAAGCTGAGCCCGACCAACCCATTGGAAGGCACGCGAGGCGCCATAGAGTGCCGCGGTAGTTGACCGTGAAGAAGTCCCGGTCTTCCTCCCGGATGCCAAGGGTGTAGTACCCATCGGCTAGGTCGAGTGAGACGAAGTAGTTGCCCGGCCGGGAAAGATGGCGTAGATGCTTGAGCGTCTCGCACGTCATGTAGAAGGTTGAGCAGTAACGGTTGAGTTCTCGAAGGTCGATAATCAAACGCCACTGATTGCATCCGGGTTTTGGCACCAAAAACAACCGGGAAACATAGCGAGGGTTGTCCGACCGTTCCCACGCGCCGCAATCTTCGAAGCGAGGGAGTTCCGAGTTTAGAAACTCGAGTTGAGCCGGTGTCGCGTCTAGCATAGAGATGCCGTGGTTGAAGGGCTTGGGTCGTAAGCCGTGCTTGAACTTCACGCGTACGCCGTGGCGGATCCAACTTAGGACTTGGCCGCTCGCGCCGATGCGCTCCCACTCCCGCCATTTTCGACGTACGCGGTGGCGCATGAAGGAAGATGTCGGGGAGCAAGAATCGGCGCGGCGGACAAAACCGTCATTTCTTGGTCGAGGGTTTAGCCGGGTCGGTCGGCTTGGAGGGGGGTGGCGCGGGCTGCAGCTGCTGCTGCTGCGGCGGCCTTGCGTTTGTCGGCGGCTGCCTTGCGGGCTCGAGCGTCGGGGCCTTTAGGCTTGTCCGGCGTGATTTTCGCGAAGGCGGCTCCGGCAGCTGCCTTGCTGGCGGCGTGTAGGTTGACTTCCAGCGTGCGGTCGACGAACGCTTGGCGTAGCGCGTCCAGTGGGCCGGAGACCGCGGTAGGGCGTGGTCGGCATAAGCGCTCGTGGGCCAATTCGGCAAAGACGCGGTCCGCATCCGTGCTCGTTTGTCCGCCCTTGGTGAGGCGGAGGAAGCCCAATCGAGTACGGGCGGCCTCTTCCGTCGCTTTGTGGGTGCGATGACCCGCTCGGATGAGGGCAATCGCTGCCGCCTGCTCTGTCGGTAGAGGTGGGCCGTGCGACAGCGTGTCCAAAGCCTCGCCAATTGCCGCGTTGGCGCAACTGTCGAAGAAGGCATAACACCCGATGTGCAGGTATTCGTCGTATGCCGATTGGGTGCGTTTGTCGCTTAGAGAACGGGCGGTGTCGTCTGTGAGAGTCCACAGACGTGGCGCCTCGATGTCGCGAGGGGGACGTTCGAGGCCGGCCGGGATGACTTCGCCGTAGTAGGCGAAGTCGACGAAATCGGCCGCGGAGGGGTCGGGTTCGTCGTCAAGCAGGTCGATAGGTGGCTCGGGGGCCGCCTTACCACCCTCCGTCGTTGGGGTCGCGTCGGCGGGAATGGAGTGTTGTTGATTAGTAATAGCAGGTGTGGCTGTCGTTTGCGGGAGCTGCGCGAGTAAGGCCGTGTTAGCCGCCAAAAACTGCTCAGTGATCCGTTGCTCCGATGCCAAAACTGCCGTACGAATCTGTTCGGCTGTGCGTTGTTCGAATGAGGTAGCGTGAGGGTCGGCCGCTGCGGCGGATGTAGACTGCTCAGGCTGCATGTTGCGGAACTGCGTAGCTGAACGAGGGGAAGTGTCGCGTGACGCTCGAGTGCGCATGGGACGATGGTAAACTGACACCCTGCTCGACTACGAGAGTCGAGACTGCGTTCGCGCGAAGCCTAGATTGGCTGAGCGCGAAAGGAGAGAGTGCCTAGGCTCGTGGCTAGCTACGGCTTATAAGGCTCGGGCTAGCTAGAGCTGACCGTTGGGGAAGTCGTTGGTCGTTGGTTGCGTCTAACTGCAAGGCGAGGCGGTTGCCCCGCAGGTGCGACGCGCCGCCTTTTAACGGTAGCAGTAACCGCTAGTGTTACTGTCCGTACACGTGGAAATTGGATATAGCCTAGGTACATAAATCTATTCGCATCACCTGACTACTCGCTGTGATAAATCGCTGGAGCACATGCATGTACGGGTGCATGTACCTGTACTCTAGAAAATAGTGCTGAGGGGCTGGTACCTGTACAGGTACGTTGGCGCACAACGGCGTTAGGTCACCGCAACTCGCGCTGACAGCGGAAGTCAGAATTTTAAATCTGTGGACGAGTACCGATCGGTACAAGTCAAACTCTCGGTCGAAGTCAAACTATCCTGCGGGTGTTCTTCTTCCCGACACCACTTCTGAGCTATCGCTCCAAGCTGACTCCCCGCGTGACGCCACCCGACTTGCCAAAAGATGGGAAGTTTACTTGAAAAACTGTCGCCGTCGTTAACGCACTGAACACTCGGAACCACTTAGTTTTCTGCTCACGCTAGTGGTGCAGTATACCGAGCCCTCGCGTGGAGCCCAGGCAATGCGGCGTGTGGTTGTTGAAGGGAAGTCGCGGTCGGAGCTGTTCCCAGGGGAGCGGTTCCCTATCCGTGCCATGGTGGTGGACGATATGGGTAACGACGTCGGTACTCAGAACACAGCCCTCACCATCACCGTCTCGCGGGCCCGACGCAATCTACCACGACCTAGTGAAGGCGAGTCTCTCAAGTCGCAACAGTTTTCAGAGCTAGGCGCTATCGATGGCGTATATGCACTGACCGAAAGTGAGGGACACTTCAGCGTGGAGCACCCTGACGGCAACGACGAAGTCTCTACTTCAGAATCTGCGCCGATTTTACGACTGTGGCAGAAGCCATTCAGCAGCGAGTTTGGGTGCACAACTTTCCTTCGTTTCAGCGAGGAGTTGCACCAACAGGGGGCACAGGTGTTGGTGACTGTCGCCGTCGCTGGCGGCTCGGAAGGCGCCCATCAACCCGCGCTTCCTCTTCAACTCGGCCCAGTGTGGCTCACTAACAACGAGGGGGTGAGTAGACGCGATCGACTGAGAGTAAGCGCGGGCTGGTCCCGGCAGCTCCGAAGTCTACGAGAGCCGCAGCTAGGGGTACTGCTGGTGGAGGGGGAGGGGCAGGGGGGCAGCATCGCGGGGAGTTTGTGGGACGCGGGAGTTGTGCTTGGCGCATATCTGGCGCACCAATGGCAAAATCATCCCGGGACTCTGTTCAAAGGCTCGCAAATGGACGGGTTTCGGCCTTCAGAGCTGATGGCGGTCGAGCTCGGCTGCGGGACGGGCTGCGCGGGTCTGATGCTTGCTGACGCGATACAAAACGGCGATTCGTCGAGAAGGGGGCGACTGCCTCCGCCGAAGGTGTGCCTCACGGATGGGGATGACGTCGCGGTTCAAAAGGCGCGACTCAATGCTGAACTCAATAAATTGTCATCCACGGCCTACTGCGCCAAACTGCCTTGGGGCAGCACAGCAGACTGCGTCGCCGACGTTGTCGTGGGGGCTGGTGCAGTGATGGGTGTTGAGGCTGTCGACGTCGCGCTAGTGTTCGCCGCTGACGTAGTCTACGACGAGACGAAGTTCTTCCCGCTTGTAGAAACTATGTACAGTACAGCATGTACCCGTTCATCCTCTGATGCTCCTGCCCCTGCCGAAGTCATACTTGCTTACAGATTGCGAATGGAAGGGAAGAAAGCAGCTCATTTCTGGCATTTGCTCTCGGAGCGCTTCCATATCCTGCCTCCCGTGCCCTCTCAGACGATTGGTGACGCGCTATGTTCGTACGGAATTCAGCGCGACTCGCAGCACGGCGTGTCCGTCTTTCACCTAGTGCCGATCATGGAAAGCCCATTGCTGACTTCCTGCGCCTACTGCTCCAAGATGCTGGCGAAGCGACATCGTTAACAACATTCGGACAAGATCACTTTATGCCGCAGAATCGGCATGAAGTGGTGCGTGGAGTAGTAAGGTCGTGAAGACAAGGGCGGCTGCAACTGGAAGCAGCCCCGATCGAGCATCATGTCAGCATTTAACTACTCCGATACGCAGATATTAGTGTGTTACTACTATATGATTTGCATTTCATCGGCTGCTAGCAAAGTTGTTACCAGAATTGGTAGATGTGGATCCGTTGTTTGGTGCTGAAAATGGCGGCAGTCGCTCCCGAGGGGGTGGAAGCAGTTGGCGGACAGCCGGACACCGGCTGGCTGAGGAGGTGTCTCTGTTCGAGTCCATTTTAGGCGATGGAGTATTCCTAGCGGGAAGGCTGTCGGGGCGACAAGGTTATATACTTATTGTTCGAGGCGGGATCCGGGGGCCGGGGAGGCGGAGCGGAGAACGTCGCGGTGCAGCTGAAGGCGAGCGAAGTAAGTAGTCTTTCCCTTCGTATGAGGGTGACGGGGACTGTTCGTCGGTCTGCAGTTTTTCGTTCCCTTCGTGTGAGGGGTTTCCGTCTGCAGGGACTGTTCGTCGGT
>JAPMLY010000062.1:307500-389726 GCA_026401115.1 Tetraselmis chui | reverse complement strand
CCGAGGCAATGCCGACACGCTCACCTTACTTAGCGAGGAGCTTAACTTTCCCACGGCGAAAAGGGGGAGTCAACACGAGCGCCCGTCTATGTTTTTTTTTGCGTGCCTACACGCTCCTAACGGCCTTGTTGGCTGTGCTTCTTCCTCGCCGGTCGCCCTCATGCTTCGGCTATTTCCCCCGTGGACAGTTTTTCCCGCTACATGTCAGACTAGTACATTACGCAGTACATTTGGAGCTGCTTCATATCGGCAACTCGCCGGTAGCGGCACGTTCTTGTGAGCGCATGTCGCTACACCTACCCGGCCGGAGACACACGCTACAAGCACTACACCTTCTACCAAGATGACACCTTCCTCAGCGCAAGCTAGGACGACGTCAAGACCTCGGCTGCCTTGAGGGGAAGTGTTAGCACTAGCATCCCGTTGCATAGTGCTTATGTACAAGGTAGCTATTTGTCATCCTAGTACTTAGTGATATGCTATTAGCGGTACTCTATTCCCTATTAGTGGCGGTCGGCCGGCCTTGCCGGTGCCTTCGCCGGCCGCCATCTCTCTCCTCTCACTTCTGTAGTCACCACAGCCGGCCCCCTTGTGGGGCCGGCACGACCTCCGTGTAACTATCCGTTCCCAACTCTAACAACTCCACATTGATTCTTGCGCTGCCGGAGGACGACCTTTCCATTATCGAGAATGTTAGCGAGGATGACAAGACCTGCGGCCACACTGCATGGACTGCGTTAGTCAATCATTATGAGGACGATGGTATTTACCGGTGTACGGAACTATTGCAGGACTTGGAGACGCCGCAAGCGGACGGCGAGAGCGGCATTCAATACCTGAACCGGTTAGTTCGACTGCAACGACAGCTTGCCCGAGTTGGGGACGTCGTCCACGACCGGCGTATCATCATGTACTTGGTGAAGGGCTTGCGCAGCGAATACCACTCCATCACCGACACGTGGGACGTACACGACCTCAGCATGGATACCGCCAAGCGTGATCTTCGTCAAAAGGGCATGCGCATCGAGAGTCGTGCGCAATCACATACAACGGAGCCCCCAACACCTACGCCTTTTGCAGCGTCTCATGATGACTCGACGACTGAACTTTTGAAGCGGCAAGTCTCCGAGCTATAAGACCAACTGAAATCTCTTCAAGGAGCTGCGACTACTCGTCGTACCTCATATGGTAGAGGCGGAGCGAGAATTTTTCGTGGTGTTTCCTATGGCTGTGGTAAGAAGGGCCATCGCAGGTCTGAGTGCCCCGTCAACAACACCGGAGGTAACTCTGCGCAAGTGGACTCCCCGGTTGCTTTTCCGGCGGTCATGGACGTGACAGCCACACCTGCGAGGCCATTCTCCGAGGCTCGACACATGTTCGAGAATGGGGAAACGTGGATTTGGTTGGCCGACAGCGGCGCCAACCATCACATGACTAGTGTACGCCGTGACTTCTGTGAGTATCGAGCGCTCACCGACCGGCTTTGGGTGAAGGGTATCAGCGCCCGCGCTGTTGGAGTGGGCTCGGTCCGCATCATTGTGAAGGCTGAAGATGGAGAGGAGATTCCTGCCACGCTAAAGAATGTGCTCCACGTTCCTGAGCTATCCCGTCGTGCGTCGTGGTCTTACCATCGGCTTTTCAGCCTCACCCAAGCTCGGCGACAAGGTCATTCTATGGTGTTAGCTGATCCCGTGGACCACCTTCGTCTTCATGCCGGTCATGGTGGTGGCGTGGTGGTTCCGTTGGAGCGAGCGCATTTGTTGGTGTGGTTACCGGCGCGGGTTGCTTCGTCGACTCCTACCGCTTCGGTCGCCACTGCGCCATTGGAAAAACGGTTGTGGCATTCCCGACTCGGTCACCTTGGCGAGTCGCAATTGGACGGGCTCTTGGCCACTGAGGTGGAGGGTGTGGCGTTTTCTGCGTCGGAGAAGTCGGGCTTCCGTGAGACGTGTGCTGTGTGTAAGTCGCACGTCCGCCGTATCTCTCGTGAGCCGGCTGACCGGAACGTTGGTATCTTTGAGGTCCTTGGCTTAGACTTCTGCGGTCCTATGAGTGTCCCATCCTTGGGAGGACGGCGGTACAGCTTGTGTGCGGTTGATTTCCGGAGCCGTTTCATGCTGCATGATGCGATCCGCTCCAAGGATGAGGCTCCCGCCTCGTTCCGTCGCATGTTGACTACCATCCGCTCTCTTGGGCACACGGTTCGTCGTCTAAGGGTGGACAATGACACGGTGTTCTTAGGTGCTGCCTTCCGAAACCTCTTAGATGAGTTTAACATCGCTGTGGAGGTCACTGCCCCTTACGCGCATTGGCAACATGGCCGGATTGAGCGGCAGTGGGGGACATTGGTCCCGATGGCGCAGTCAATGATCCGGCAAGCCGCGCTGCCTAAATCGTATTGGGCTCTAGCGATGGCCGCTGCGGTGCATGTCCGCAATCGTGTGCATAGTAGCGGAGCCGGCGGTGTACCTTTCACCTTGGCGACCGGTAGACGAGCTGATCTAAGCTCCATGCGGGTCTTCGGCTGTCCGGCCTATGTCCACGTTGACAAGTCTCAACGCCGCAAACTTGACGATCGCGCGTGGAAGGGTGCCTTTGTGGGCTATGCTTCCGAATCCCCTGCGTGGTTGGTGCAAAATCCTGCTACTCGTCGGGTGGTGAGCAGCCGTAACGTGGTGTTCGATGAGGCTGCAGTCCTCTCCATGGGGGAGAGCAATGCGGAGCAACGCACTGATGATGAAGAGGACAGCATCCCGCGCACCATGTGTAGCGAAGAACGGGATACACCTTCGGGGGAGTCGCCGCTACGGGAGTCGCGGCAGCATTCCGGGTCGACGGAAGATGAACGGGACATGCATTCGGGGGAGACTCCACGTCCAAGGTATAATCTTCGATCCACTGCCGCACCACAGCAATGCGTACCCAGTCCAAGGTATAATCTCCGTTCAGCGGGCGCTTCGGGAGTGGATGGACCACAGGAAGTACCGCGGCTATTAAGTTATCCAGCAGCCCAACCGTTCAGGAGCCGGTGTCATACACGCAAGCGCTGAGGAGTCCCCAATCTGGGGAGTGGGAGGCAGCTATCAAGAGCGAGTACGACTCACTTGTATCTCGGAAAACCTGGACATTGGTCCCTTGCCCTGCCGGTCGCAAACTCGTAGATTCCAAGTGGGTGTTCAAGCTGAAGCGCGATGCAAATGGACAGATTGCAAGGTACAAAGCAAGACTTGTGGCTCGCGGGTTTACTCAGGAGAAGGGTGTGGACTACCACGAGACCTTCGCTCCCACAGTGAGGGTGATTTATATTCGAACGTTGCTCGCGCTTGCTGCTTATAATGATTGGGAGGTGGAGCTGTTAGAGTTGGGAACGGATAGTTACACGGAGGTCGTGCCGGCCCCACAAGGGGGCCGGCTGTGGTGACTACATAAGTGAGAGGAGAGAGATGGCGGCCGGCGAAGGCACCGGCAAGGCCGGCCGACCGCCACTAATAGGGAATAGAGTACCGCTAATAGCATATCACTAAGTACTAGAATGACAAATAGCTACCTTATACATAAGTACTATGCAACGGGATGCTAGTGCTAACACCCCCCCTCAAGGTAGCCGAGGTCTTGACGTCGTCCTAGCTTGCGTTGAGGAAGGTGTCATCTTGGTAGAATGTGTAGTGCTTGTAGCGTGTGTCTCCGGCCGGGTAGGTGTAGCGACATGCGCTCACAAGAACGTGCCGCTACCGGCGAGTTGCCGATATGAAGCAGCTCCAAATGTACTGCGTAATGTACTATTCTGACATGTAGCGGGAAAAACCATCCACGGGGGAAATAGCCGACGCATGAGAGCGACCGGCGAGGAAGAAGCACAGCCAACAAGGCCGTTAGGAGCGTGTAGGCACGCAAAAAACATAGACGGGCGCTCGTGTTGACTCCCCCTTTTCGCCGTGGGAAAGTTAAGCTCCTCGCTAAGTAAGGTGAGCGTTGCGGCATTTGCCTCGGGAAAAAACAATAACAACACTAATCAAAGTACTGAAAGGCTAGGTGAGACTGAAAGCTGGGTGGGGCGAACGTGGCGCCGGGCACTTTCCACACGCTCCTCTCCTTTTACGTGGGAGATGGTAGGACAGTCGCAGACAACCAGCTCGAAGGCGAAGCGTGGGGTCGGTAGGACGATAAATTACTAGCGTGGCGCCGAGCGCTTTACACACGCTCTACTCTTTTTTACGTGGGAGTAGGTAGGACTAGCAGGGCGCCGAGAGCTTTACACACGCTCTTCTCTAGTGTAACTTGGTGGAGGGCCCATAACCCTAACGTGAACGGATAGTTACACGGAGGTCGTGCCGGCCCCACAAGGGGGCCGGCTTTGGTGAGTAGAGAAGTGAGAGGAGAGAGATGGCGGCCGGCGAAGGCACCGGCAGGGCCGGCCGACCGCCACTAATAGGGAATAGAGTACCGCTAATAGCATATCACTAAGTACTAGAATGACAAATAGCTACCTTGTACATAAGTACTATGCAACGGGATGCTAGTGCTAGCTTGATGTGGTGACGGCATTTTTGGAGGCCGATGTCGAGGAGGAAATCTACATGAGGCAGCCGGAAGAATTCTGTCACTTCGACATCAATGGAGAGGAGCGAGTTTGCTTGTTGAAGAAATCATTGTATGGCCTCAAGCAAGCTCCCAGGAACTGGAATAAGACCATCACAGCATGGCTAGAGGAGTATGGCTTTACCCAATCCAAGGTGGATCCCGGCATTTACGTCTTCATCAACGAGGGTGAGCTTTATGTCTTGGCGTTGTACGTGGACGACATCATCATCGTCGGACCGGCGGGTAGCTTCATCGTTGGGTTCAAGTCGGCTTTCGGCGAAAGGTTCAACGTGCAAGACATGGGTCCACTGTCTTTGTTGCTTGGCATGACAGTCGAGCGTGATCGTGGCAGCCGCACCATCAGGATTGGACAACAACAATACGTCTTAGATATGTTGGAGCGCTTCAACATGATGGGCTGCAAGCCGGTGGGCTCACCTATGGCGGTCGATGCTTTGAGCAATTGTGTGGAGACGTCGACATCAAGGTTGCTTCCCGGTCTAGTGCCGTACCAAAGCTTGATCGGCAGCTTGTTGTACGCTTCCGTAAGCACACGGCCCGACATCACAATGGCTGTTAGCCACCTTAGTAGGTACATGTCCGACCCCTCTCAGTCACATTGGGAGCAAGCCAAGAGGGTGCTCCGCTACCTCAAGGGGGCCGCAGATTCGGTCTTGATGTACGGTGGCGCACCCTCATCAAAGGTGGTAGGATGGTCAGATTCTGACTACGCGAGTGATATTGGCGAGCGGCGATCTCGCACGGGGTATGTGTTCATGCTCAACGGTGCAGTGGTGCGCTGGAAAAGTCAGCGGCAACAAACTGTGGCGTTGTCGACATCGGAGGTAGAGTATATGGCGCTGACTGCGGCCACTCAGGAGGCGATGTTTTTGAAGCAACTACTCCACGAGTTTCACCAAGACTCCGGGTCTCCCATCACAATTCACGAGGACAATAATAGTTGTATTGCACTCAGCAAGAATAGCATGACGACCGGACGCGGCAAGCACATGGACGTGAGGTACCACTTCTGTCGGGAGAAGGTGGAGAGCGGAGACATCGAGGTGCAGTATTGTGCGACGGAGAACATGCTTGCTGATGTGCTTACCAAGCCATTAGTGAGTGCAAGGCATGGCAAGTTGTGCAATGCCATCATGGGATTGCCAGCGTAGCAAGGGGGAGTGTTGCGAGACATGGTTTTGTGTGGTCATCAAGTTGCTACACACCCATGCATGTGGGTACCAAAAGCATACCAGTGTCAGAGTTGGAGGGGAAGATGAATTCACATCCGCGGTGAGTCTGCATCCCGCTGACACTAAGAAGCCTTCCGATACGCTGAGCGGAGCGATATGATAGGTCGGGGGTGTAGAGTGCATACACACCGTGCGGTGAATGAGCTGGCCTGAGGCAAGTCTGACAAAAGTCCGCACTGAGCCACTGCCCTCAACGTCAACGCCGACACCGCCCACGCGAGAGGGAGCGGAGGGGGTGTGAACTGTACGAAGTCATCTCGGAACGCGGTGAGGTTAATCGAGCACGCAGAATCAACGACCCAGAACTGTGATGGGTTACGACCTGGGGCGAGGGAAGAGAAGAATGCCAGAGAACTGAAAGGGACACTCACCTCGTCGTCATCGTAGTCATCAGCGCAGTCCTCGAGGGTGAGTAAGCTGTCGGTGCCATCGGCGGGGGCGTCGTCGGCAGGGACGTCGCTCAGCAGGGCAGCGTGAGCAGAGGTGGTGCCACCGGCGGCGCCGTACTTCTCGACGGTCAGCTTACGTCTTGCGAGGTTCCACTTAAGGATAGCGTCATCCGTGGCAGTGCAGGCGGACATGAGGTGGTTTAGGCTGCCACAAGCGCCACACTTGTTGGGTAGACAACCGCGAGGATGACGGTGTGGTTGGCCTCGACCGTTGTGCGAGCCGCGGCCCGCAGCGACGAACGCGGAGATGGGAGGGGGTGATGCGACCGGAGCGGGTGTGTCCGGGGCAGGGTCGTCGTCCATGTTGTGCGCGAGGTGGAGGATGATGGCCATCACTTCATCAGCCGACAGGAGGTAGTCTGTGTCAAAGGCGTTGATGACGCATTGTTTCGCTTGACCGTGAGGGCCGCTGTTGGAAATACCGCGCAGCATGAGGAGACCGAGGTTGTGGGGGTGGACGGCAGCGGAGCCATCAACCATTTGGCACGTCTCGTTGTAGTCGTCAAAGGTCTGGCGCATGGAGTGGACATAGTCAATGAGTGACTGACCAGGGCGCTGTCTGACCATCATGTTATCCAGGAGGGACAGGGAGCGAGCAAAAGACCGACAGTCGAGGCGTTCACACAGAATGTCCCACGCGGCAGCGGTGCAGTCAGGGCGGGCCGGAGAAACGCATTTCATCGCCTGGTCCGCGCGCTAATTCGCGCGGGCTGCATGGAGGAGCAGGGTGTAGGCGAAGTGTTGCGCTGGTTCGTCGAGCCACACGCCGTAGTCTCGGATGGCCAGCTGCGGAATGAGATATGCGGCCTTGATGGAGAGGAAATTAAGGAAGGTCCTCTTCCATTGCTTAAAGTCCGTGGTCGGGCCCATGACGGGGACCGACATCTTCATGGACCGGTTGAGGGCGTCCTTGTCGAAGCCGGGGGCCTCGTGTGCCGCTCGGCCGATGACTATGGGGTCAATGGTGGGGCGACGACTGCCACGGGTGGTGTGGTCGCCACGCTGGGTTGGGGGAGAATGCCGTCCATGGAAGGGAGGAGGTGGGCCACCGGGAAAGGGAGAGCGACCGGCCATGGTATGCGGCGGGCCGTACGGGTGCGGGTGGCCACGGGAGGGGGGGACGAGGTGAGAGTGCGCCTCCGGGATGAGAGGTCCGGGGTGTTGCATGGCATAATCAGTGGGGGGGTATTGGGGGGGGGGGTGGTGGGAGGTGTTCAACATGGAGCTCGTGACGTGAGGGCTCGCGATGCGCATCGGGACGCGAGGGCTCGCGGTGCGCATCGGGACGGCGCCGCGCGACGGTAAGGTCGCCAACAGGAGCTGCAGCGGTAGCAGCAGCGAAGGCCGTTTGTGCGTCCGGTGGGGCGTAGCCAGGCTGGGGATGCTCAAGCAGGGGGAGGTTGTGCACGTCGTGGCCGTCCCGAAAGGGTTCGAGCTGCGTATCGTGGCGGCGCTGAGCGACAAGGGTGTCCGAATTAGCAACCGCGGCAGTAGCAGCAGCAACGTCGGCCGACTGCGAGTCCAGGCGAGCGTTAATGAGCGCCATTTGCGCAAGGACCAGCGCGAGAGTATCCGGGGGGAGATCGAGAGTGCTCTGTTGAGAGCCTGGGTCAGGGGAATTAGGAGGCGAAACATGCGGAGTGTCGGCAGAGCGAGTTTTCGGCGCCATTTCGACAGAGGGCGAAAAAGAAAGAGCACGATAAGAAACAGGCAGCGGTAAAAACCGCTAGCCGGACTCGTGCCTAACAATGGTTTCAGAGAGACGGCATGATGCCCGCCGACCCCTCGGCCTCACGCCCCGGGGTGTCTCAAAGCACCTTTTCTGTATCCTCCACCCAGTGTGGGGCACAAGTCGAGGCCAAGGCCATGACATGTGGAGCGCTGCGCTGGCGGCTGAGTCGCTAAGATAATATTAAGATAGAAAGGTACGCTAGGGCCGTCGTGCAACCTGTGGATGCGTATTCACCCGATCGTGCGCCCCCCCTTTCTCTAGCTTGGACATGTGTGCACCCTGTCCACACACGACGAGTGCGTCGGTGTGGGTGGCTGTCTGTCGTTGTCGCGTAGCTGACTTAAGAGGGGTGGTGGCGGGTTTTAAATCGCAGTTTGTACTGGCGATACCGCCGACTACAGGGTGAAAGTACTAAGTGTCTATAGAAACTTGCCTTCTGCGGGAGAGCTGTCGATCGCAGCTCGCCGAACCAGGTTGTCGCGCGTGAGTAACGTGAGGCGGGGGCCCATAACCTATTGAACCATGCAAATACAGTTAGTGTGGAAGATAACTCACCCAAACGCAGTTACAGTCACAGTCACGCAAACGGGACAGTCACGGAGACAACCAGCCTACATGCGTGGTGTCGGGACAACAGAAGTGAGAGAGTTGTAGCCTAGCGACAGCTTTGTACCGAGTCAAACAGTTTATCGGTATGTCCGATCTAAACATGTACTAATCATATCTTGAGTAGCTTACATTAGCTATCTGCAACTAATACGTATGCGGTATTACTTACAACAAGGCCTCCGTATGCTCGGTGCGCCACACGTACCTTTTACAACCTTGGCTTTTTTCCTACACCTAGCCGTGCTTAGGCTACCACTCGAGCTTTGGGCCTTGAGTTCACGGACAGTGCGACTCAACGACTCGCGTTGGCTGCACACCGCCGCTAGGTGTTCGGCACGCTCAGTGTCCGAATCGATTGCCGCCACGTTAAACTCTTTTATGCGCTCCTCAGCGGCGGCGGCCCCGGAGGGGGGTGCGCTCGCAGGCCCGTCGGCATCCCCTCACCTCCCCGTGGTGGGCGCTGGAAACCCCGTAGCCGTGCCAGGCCTGGCACGGTAGGGGGCTAAGAGGGCCGACAGCTCGATCCGCGGGATCAGCAACTGTCGGGAAAGCCATGTACAGAGGGCTTTTGAATAAAATAATTTCTGTGCGATACCGGCGCCAAGATCTCCCGCTCGGCCCGTCCGATATGTTTTTTGGCATACATATACTCCTAGATACAGCCTTACTTTGAGGGGTGGGACCTGTACTTCAGGAGCGTTTGATTGCGAGGAAGGTACGGCCGGATCTGCGGTGGGGGGTGGGTGTTGGAGCTGGAGGTGGCCAGCCGGGAAGTAGCGCCAGGAAAGGGCGCTCGCTAGCCGCCGACAAGCCTTGTGCCGGTCGACACTTCTCAGGGGGGGAAGCAAGACCTGGAACAGGCCGGTGGCCGGTCGCAGGCTGAGGAGCGGCTATGTGAGGCGGCGGAGATCCTCTGGATCAGCCGCCGCCGGAAAGCCCTGTACGGAGGGCGTTTTTGGAAAATTAAAATAATGTCCGTACCCGGCGTCGAGCTAGTTGGGGAGCAGCACCAGGGTAGGGCGCTCACTAGCGAGCCGCCACGCCGACAGGATACATCTCCCGAGGGGGGAGGAGTAGGCTTGGGCGTCAAGGAGGCATGTCGCGAAGGACGGAGCGACAAGATCTGGCGACGACGACCCTCCGGGTCGGCGCCGCCGGAAAACCCCGTACGGAGGGTTTTGACTAATTTCCGTGCACCCGCGGCCCGACGGATCCGGCTACGGCGACCTGACCCCCCCCCCCCCCTCCTCGATACCCACTACCGGATAGACGAGACCCTTGCGGGGGGGCCCGGGTGAGCGCGGAGGCCCCTGTTTCAACAAAGTCTGCTAGGTGGACGCGCATCTGAGGGGGGGAGGGTACGGACGCAGGCCGGACTACCAGACAGGTACCCGGGTACCAGACAGAGAAAAAACCGGGGAAATGAGCGGGGAAAATTCAGGTGCGGAGGCAGGAGCGCCCATTTTTCTATGTCTATGTGTCTCGGTCCCCCCCACCTGCCCTGGAGGTGACGGGGGACCTCGACAAGGAGGACCGTCGCGTCGGCGGATGCGGCGGCGACCTTGGCGGGGCTTACGGGATGCGACGGCGGGATCGACGAGCGACCGCGCGAGGAGGGGTTTTTTGCCTGCCTTTCCCCTCCTATCTTCGGCAAGACCGAAGTCACGCGGGAGCTAGATTAGGCTGGCCCGTCGTCCCTCCCGAACGCCGACCGGCCTCGGCCGGTCGGCACCCCGGTTCGGTGGGAGCGGGCCGAGCATCGTGAAGGTCGAGCAGCAGTTTAGTTTTGCATTTCTCGACAAGTGGATTTATTTTTAGATCTGTTTTTCTTGATTACAAAATTATTACGCTGTTACTGCTTAGGCGGGGGGACTGTGGCAATTACTGCGGTTGCTTACAGTTTTATAACTCCCGAGGAACGTCGACACACAGTGAAGCTAGGTGTGTCGATAGGTGTACCTTGTCGAAGAGACCCGGGCCCAACTTGCTAATAAGTCCTGTATGGCGAAGTAGAGTGGCCCGAGAGACAACAGTCGGTCCAGTTTGCCGGCACATGTTGTAAACAATTTCAATTTCAATATGCGCTCCTCCTTAATGCGAGAGCGCTGCCTCTCCTACACGAGTTACTACTGCAAAGAGTTAGTTTGCTTCGCCAGCTTTTCTTTCTCCTTGATGAGGCGTTCCACCGCAGCTTAAAGTGTCGCCAGCTCCGCGGCCGATCGCTGCGTACTCGCCGCGACATATTGCGACGCTTCCTCTCGCGCGGCTGTCTCCGTTGCTTTCCCATGCTGCTCTTGAGCTTTCGTCCGCCGCCGACTCTGAAACCTCCCTGCACGTGTGCGGTTTCCACCGCCTTGAGCGGAGGTCTGAAACCCGTCGACCTGGTTGGGCATTGCGCGCACCGATTTTGAAACGGTGACGGCGGGCGGCATGATGCGCCACCGTGACCAGCAACAACATACAATTTTCAAACTCGAATGTCACAACGACCGGTCAACTTGAGATGCGTGAAGACCGTAAGTAAAGCTTAATGAGCAACAAGGGCCTTTGGAGGTTTGAGACAACGTACGTGGGCGCGTGTACACGGTCCGTAACACGAGATTGGTACCCTGCACGTGACGTCGTCTTCGCGTGTACAAAAAGAGCGTTTTCGCTAGTTTAGGATCGCCTTGTAGTTCACGATGGTGTGTATACACAATAAATACGGAGTGATTGAGTTTTGCGATGTGCCTAGTATGTGCCCGTGCTTTGTACTGCGGGCGAGGGGTGTGAAAGTGTGGTTGTTGTTGAGTGTGGGTGGGTCACTTTTCGTTTTTGGGTAAATGCGACGGGTAATTCACCGTCATATGCCTTTTGGATTGTGTAGGTAAGGCCAAATTTAATTCTCCCAGTGAGGATCCATACCGGTAGAGTATATTATGGAGGGGGATGTACATCAGCCGTCACGGTGGCGAGGCTGTCGGCGAGGTCAATTCCAACGCAAAGCCATTGTGGGCTTTGATTTTCCCAAGTGTGAGTTTCAAGGCTTGGCGAGTGTTTATAATTTGATTTATTTTGAATAGAGTCTATAACGACCTTATGGAGGTGATGTTGTAGCTTGGTCGGGAATCTGAGGTTTTTTTGGTTGAAGTTGGAGAGAATATGCGCTATCGGTAACAAAGTGCGTGGCATCCGAGTCCACCCCGACGTCAATGGTTGATAGCTATGCACGGGTAATGGAACGAATGGGGGTGTTGATTGGACCATGATTATAGATTTTGTGTTTTCAGCGGGGAGAGGGGGAGGGGGGGGCAACTCATGCATCACGCACATGGGTTAGAGGAGAGTGTTAGAGTTTTCCGGTCTGAGGGTGGAGTCATTGGGGATGAATAGGAGTTACATTATTTGCATCATGCACCGTGTCACAACAAAATCAAACAGCCCCGAAAACTTGCATTCTTTGTACGATCCGATGCGCAAAATACTTCCCCGACACATTCCCCCGTCATATACACACATTGCCACATTTCCCGCGGCACAGCTCTTCATCTTGCACCCAAAAGTCATTTCATGCGTTGAGTGCGTACCGGATTAGACTGTATGTCAAAACATGGACTGAATAGGGAGACGCCGAAAGGAGTAACGTGTAGGTGTAAAGACGTAAATAAGCGGAAGCTACAAATCGGATCAAAGTCTCGAGATCGGAGTGAACAATACGAAATACCCCGTGTGCAGGAAACCGGGCGCCCGTTTCTATGAAGCTACAACATGAAAGCTTTAACCCGGCTTCAAGCCGGCTGTCTTTCGAACACTTACCCTCGTTCCCATAAAACGAGTCTTGGGAGTACCCCTCGCGAACGAGATAAGCGAACGCATGGCTCAACCGCAACGCGTTAATATTCATCGAGTTTCACTCCGCGTCTTTCAACAGCGGCTGGGACTTCCGTCGTAAAATCTTCATTTGACGGATCCTCGCCATCCCAAAATAATGGAAATATGGCATGAGGTACGAAGTTAGGTCTCCGGCTCAACTTATATGCTTTGCTCATGGCTCCCTGGCGGTACACAACCGTTATTGAGCCCACAAACGGTTGCAAGTCCCGCAAGTAACGTGGTTGCCGCTTGTTCGACATGTTGTTCGGCTGCGTGAACATATGTCGTGGTGTGTTGTGGTCACGACAAGGGACTAAGAGCAACCTTCAAAGTAACACCTTCAATGCTTTACCGCTTCGCATACGGCCAAAGGTTATAAATCGTACGCATAGTAGGTGTCGCCGCGTTCAGCAAAAACTTGCTTACGCGCCCAGTAAGACAATGGTTGAAGTCCTCCTCCTTGTTTTTGCGAAATGAATGCCGCAATCCCCACTGTCGAAGCATATGGAGCTACGGTGAACGTCACGTCCGAGCTGACCTCCGGAAGGATCACGCATGGCGCGGAACTAAGCCGTAACTTGAAATTCTCGAAGGTTTCCAAACATGCAGGCGTCAGCGTAACGACTTGTGACTAGGACTTCCGCAGGAAGTCCGTCAATGGAGCCGTAAGGTCGCTAAAATGATGGATGCACATAGCGTACAAGTTGCATAACTGCACGAAACTGCGAGCCTCCTTCTGCGTCGTAGACATTGGCTAGTTTGCAACGGCCTCGACTTTTTTGTCGAGACGGAAATTTTACCAGCCAATTTAGCCAATTATACACAATGTAGCCCAAGTACTCCATCTCTTGAGGCCGAAGAAGCACTTTTTAAGGCGCAACTTCAAGCCCTCTTCTTTGAATCGTTGAAGCATACGACGCAAATGCTCGAGGTGTTCATCTAACGTGTGAGTATAGACATAGACATCGTTGAGGAAGATAATAACGAACTTGTGTAAAAAGTCGCGTAGAATTATTATCGTCATTCACTGGAACGTATCCGGTGCATTACACAATCCAAACGGCACGGCGGCCCTCTCCATTAGACCGTCAGGTGTCTCAAACAATGTCTTGTGGACATCCTTCTCATGAACTCGAACTCGAGCTTGCCAAAAGCTTGTAGCGAGGACAAGATGGGTGTAGAAATTCTCACCCATCATATCATCGAGGGTGGCATCCACACGCGGAAGTGGGTAGGCATCCTTACGCGTAAAATCGTCAAGTCCCCGGTAGTCAATGTATAGTCGCAGCGAGCCATCAGCTTTCCGCACAAAACATAAATGGCGAAACGAACTTTCTATGGCTCGGGCGAATCAAATCAGCCTCCACCGCGTCTTCGAGCTCTCGGTTAAGCTCAAAGCGCTCCGCAAGTGATGATTTGTTAAGACGATAGTGCTTCATCGGGCTAATAGTCTCGATTGGGTGATCCCACTGTCGGCTTACATGCGGCGAATTTAGTGGGTGTACTAATTCCGCAAATTGTCGTAAATCAACGACTAAGGGCTGGGACGTTGTCATTTAGTAAGCGCCTCTCCAGTGTGAAAATAAAAATAAGAACGATTTACAACATGTACCGCTAACGCGTTGTGCGGTTGTTGTCTAAGGGCCTTCCTGCATATTGCATCTAGGACTTAAAAAACAAAACTTAGGCCGGAATCCTTAATCTTAGATTCTCCTAAGCACTTTGTCGGAATCGGGCACGGATAGTTACACGGAGGTCGTGCCGGGCCCACACGGGCGCCGGGTGTGGTGACCAGACAAGTGAGAAGGAGAGAGATGCCGGCCGGCGAAGGCACCGGCAGGGCCGGCCGGCCGCCACTAATAGGGGATAGAGTACCGCTAATACTATAGCACTAAGTACTAGAATGACAAATAGCTACCTTGTACATAAGCACTATTCAACGGGATGCTAGTGCTAACAACCCTTCTAAAGGTAGCCGAGGTCTTGACGTCGTCCTAGCTTGCGTCGAGGAAGGTACCATCTTGGTCGAAGAAGTAGTGCTTATAGCGGGTATCTCATGCCGGGTAGGTGTAGCGACATGCGCTCACATGAACGTGCCGCTACATGCGAGTTGCCGATAAGAAGCGGTTCCAAATGTACTGCGTAATGTACTAGTCTGACATATAGCGGGAAAAACTGTCCACGGGCGAATTAGCCGACGCATGGATGAGAGCGACATGAGAGAAAAAAGCAAAGCCAACAAGGCTGTTAGGAGGGTGTAGGCACGCAAAAGCATAGACGGGCGCTCATCATGTCGACTCCCCCTTTCGCCGTGGGAAAACTTAGCTCCTCGCTAAGTTAGGTGAGCGTTGCGGCGCTGCCTCGGGAAAAAACAATAACAATACTAATTGAAGTACGCACGGCCCGAATTTTCGCGGGTCGGTTTTAAACAACCAGATCCGGTCGAGAGCATCGGTTGGCTCAAGGCTAGGTGAGACAGAACGCTGGGTAGGGCGAGCGTGGCGCCGTGCGCTTTACACACGCTCTCCTCCTTTTTACGTGGGAGGTGGTAGGAAAGTCGCGGACAACCAGCTCGAAGGCGAAGCGTCGTGTCGGTTGAACAATGAATTACTAGCGTGGCACCGAGTGCTTTACAAACGCTCTACTCTTTTTTACGTGGGAGTAGGTAGTAGGACTAGCGTGGCGCCGAGCGCTTTACACACGCTCTTCTCTAGTGTAACTTGGTGGAGGGTCCATAAACTGTCGGAATCGGGAACGGATAGTTACACGTAGGTCGTGCCGGCCCCACAAGGGGGCCGGGTGTGGTGACTAGAAAAGTAAGAAGGAGAGAGACGGCGGCCGGCGAAGGCGCCGACAAAGCCGGCCGACCGCCACTAATGGGGAATAGAGTACCGCTAATAGAATAACACTGAGTACTAGGATGACAAATAGCTACCTTGTACATAGCAACTAGGCAACGGGATGCTATTGCTAACAGACTCCGTCAATAGAACCTCATAGGGGAGTTAAATCAAATTACGGTATAATTTGACCAAAGGATGAAAGACACTGCATTACATGCTACTCAGGGGAAAGGTCCCGTTGTAAAATCCAAAGAATCCCCCATCAACGCGGAAAAAAGAAACAACCTACATTTAGTTCTATCGCTAACTCCGATCGCCTTGCTTGGGGACTATGTTGAACCGTGCAAACATGTTTAGTATGGAAGGCAACTAACGCATACGTAGTTACACTCACAGTCACGCAAATAGTAAAGTCACACAAACAACTAGCCCGAGGCGTGGTGTCGGGACAAATGAGCAAGTGAATGAACTGTAGCCTAGCGACAACTCTGTACCGAATCGAACAGGTTATCGGTATATCCAATCTAGACATATAATAATCATATCCAGAATAGCTTACAATAGCTATCTGCAGCTAATAACTATAAGGCATTACTGACAACACTCCCCATGACGGTAGCTACGGGATGAAGCGTTGTATTGGGCATGCTCCTCCCAGGCTTGCACTTCGGTGTCTTGTCAGTTCGAGTCATGGCAGTGGCTTGGTTAACATATCAACCATCATTTGGTCGGTGGGGAGGTACCTCAACTTGATGGTTCCATGCTCCACGTGGTCCTTAGAAAGTGCCACTTTAGACCGATGTGTTTAGTCTTCTCGCTGACCAAGGTACTCTGTGAGTACGCGATGGCGCTTACCCCCCCCCCCCCCCCCCCCCCCCCCCCAAACGTCAAGCGCATGTCGATGGTGCCATGGAGGTATCGGAGTATCTTCTTCATGGCTTGCAGGTGAGCGTCCGTGGGGGATGCTTGGGCGGAGCCAAGGATGCTTAACGCCATGGAAACATCGGGGCGCGTGCAGACGGCCGCGTACTGGAGACTGCCCAGGAGGCTGGGGTAGACGTCCTTTACCACCCCGGTAAGGAGGGGTGAGGCCATGTGCGCGAGGAAGCCGGGGTCCATAGGGAGGGACGATGGCTTAGAGTCGGCCATGCCGTACTTGGCGAGGATGTCACGCAGGTACTTGGACTGATCCAGCGAGATGGTGCGTGCCGAGCGGTCGCGGGTGATGGGCATGCTAGGGACTTGGGAGAGGTCACCCATGTCCTTCATCTTGAACCGTGCACCAAGTTGAGCCTTGAAGACGTGACCGTCGCGGAAGATGTAGATGCAGGGATATGTGACGCATTGTTGCCACCCATGGTCGACAAGCCATGCACGAAGGAACATGTTGAACTCGCAAGGGGACTGTTTCAGTCCGTAGAGGCAGCGTTTGAGGTGACACACTTTAGGCGTGCCATCAGAGAAGCCGAGAGGTTGGCGGATGTGCACATCCTCCTTGATGGGGGCGTAGAGGAACGCAGTGTCGATGTCGAGGTGACACAGTTCAAGGTCGCGGGCTGCGGCGATGGCGAGGAAGAGGCGAGGGCTAGCCATGCGGATGACTGGGAAGAACGCTTCCGTATAGTCAAGGCCATCGCGTTGGCTACAACCTTTGGCGACGAACCGTGCTTTAAAGCGGGAGACATCGCCCACGGTGTCTGATTTGACCTTGAATATCCACATGCTATTTACGACCACGCGGTCGGGGGGAAGGTCGACGAGTTCCCACGTGCCGTTGTCGATGAGGGAGGAGTAACCATGTTGCATAGCTGCTTTCCACTGAGGTGCATGGGCGCTGGCCATGGCACCCCGGTACAACCTCGGTTCAACACACTCCCGGGCGGAGAGAAGGGCAACGGCGGCCAGGTTGGCGCCGGCTGGGGTGTGGGGTGGTCCGGTAATCAGGTCGGGTACGGAGGGTTGCTCGAAGATGTCCTCTTTCGCTTTGCCATGGTCAGGGTCACAACACGCCGTGACAAGTGTCGCCGGGTAGTCGGACATGTGGACCACAAGGTCGCCATAGCGGAGGGGGTGAGACCTGAGACGAGACTGACGAAGGGCTGAAGGGGGGGGGGGGTCGGACGGGGAGGTATGGAGAGCGTGGGATGTGGCCGATGTGTCTTGAGGGTCAGCGTTATCTGAAGCGTCTGCGATCACCGAGTCAACGGGGAGTCGCGCGCCGAAGCCCGGGGTGTGCTCTTGAAAGACAACATGGACTAATAAACTGATGCGGCGGGTCTCGGGGTTGTAGACGAGGTACCGTGAGGCGTCATGCGGGTAGCCGACCATGACACCACGAAACGCTTTTTCGCTGAATTTCCTACGGAATTTGTCGGGTACCTTGGCGAAGATGGTGCATCCGAATACGCGGAACTTGGAGGCGTCTGGCGCCGACGACGTAAGGAGAGTGAGAGGGGCGCCACCGGTGAGGCCGACCGAGCGGTTGTAGGTACGGTTTCGCATGTACACGACTGTGCTAACAACGCACGACCACATGGAATTTGGAATAGCCATGCAGTGGAGCATCGCAGACGCGTTGTCCTTGATAGTGCGCCAAGGGCGTTCGCCTTTGCCGAGCATGTGGTGTGCATAGGGGGCAGAGAATTGGACGCCGACGCCTATGCGCGCACAGATCTTGCGGGTCGAAGTAGCCTCAAAGACAGAATCAGAGTCGAATTTAAGGATCGGGGCGAAGTCGCCTGACTTGGAGTGATGGCGTGCATGCAAGTGCATGACTTCCAGCATGATGGTCACATCGATTCCCAACGACACATGTACTAGTACCGGTCGGAACTTCGGGATCCCGAAAAAACCCCGGACGTGTCCGACCCCGACCGCTGATAAATATCATTTTATTATTATTATTCCGTCTGTCTGCTACAGGTAGCAGACCTGCGCACACATGTGCTGGGCGAATGTGCGTCGAACTGTGCAAATTCATGCGTGCTTCTGATTGAACATCGCTAAGTTGCCAAAGGCCTTTCATCCGCTATCGCTGCGCACTTTCGTATGCATGACTTTGGTGCCCGTCTACGCTTAAAGATTAGGCCCCCTCCCTTCTGCGGACATTCGGCGATGCTTCCCCCCTCAAGCCCTCCCATCTAGGAGACTAGAACATAGTATTCGTCCCGTTGAGGTCGGAGTGTAGTGATCAATCCTTTACGCCGCTCCTCGTGAAGCACCGAAGGTAATGTATTTCGCGGGTGGTGGGGGAAGAGACACGTTGGTTCGGCAGGAATGTAGCGTAGTGTCGCGAGTGGCATCATATACGTTGAGACTCCCCCTCCACCCCCCCCCCCCCCGAGCGATTATGCAAGCACGATGAGCAAGAATGATAAGTTACACGTATATGCACAACGGTTGCACACCCCCCTCCCCCCTGCCTCCACGTGTTGTTGATGCACGCGTGTGTTGCATTGAACCCGCACTTCTTATTGCAGCTCTCTCTGCACCCCTCCCATTTGCCACATCCGCTGAGCACCTTGCGCCCGCGCTTCCGGTTGAGTCGCGCGCCTTTCTCACACGCCTTATCCCCTTAGTTCTATCCTCTAGCATTCTACCCGCGTCCGCTGTGTCGCGGGCTTCGCTCATATGTCGTTTGAAATAATCCTTCTTCTGCAATTCAAAAGCAGGAACCATCAGACAAACAAACCGCCGTTCGTGTCATTCCTTTAGCCGGCGTTGGCCGGCTTGGTACCAGCGCACCTTTCTATATGTACCAATGCCATGAGTCTCACTCGAACAATGATTAGCGACGCGAGTCGTGGCGGAAGTGTGCCATGGCACAGCGGACGCCGTCTATTGCCAGCTAAAAGAAAAAAAACTAAACGACTTACGCGCATTGTATAACCGAAATGCAACAGTAGCACCGCATGAGAGGCTAGAGGCAAGACGTGACGTTCATTGACACCCGTCAGCGTTAACAAACCCATAGAGACGCGTTTTGCTTATCGTGAAAACACTAAATTTGGAAATAGCGTCCAGTTTAGGTAAGCTCTGCGGTAGCTCCGCCGACAAGGTGCGTAACTAATTCCGTTGTGACGTCGCTACTGTATTGTTATTGTCGCCATCGCTCAACCTTAGCTCCACGCTATCACTTTTGCGACCCCCCCCCCCCCCCCCCCCCCACACACACCCCAACCCCCGTCCTTACAAGCACCACTGAATTGCGTGCGACACTTGCCTTTAAAGTTAGGTAGAAGAGATGAGCGGCTCCGTTGTGGCTGCTGGAAAAGTGGACGTGCCATTGCGAGTCCGGCGGTAGTTGGCGCGATGGCCATACAATACTGCCGCCGGTGAGAAAAACCCGTAAAGCTGAATATTTGCAGCTAACACACAGAACTAGCCGGGTAAAAACATAGCTTGGGCCCTTGGCAACCCAAAACGGGCGCACTTGTGCTGGTTTTTTGGGGTAGTTTATCACAGTATGCGTGACTCCGTGCGGTAAGTTGGGTGAGTTGTGGCACTATTACCGGTACGGGCAGTGGGCGACGGTGATTGAAGTGAACAACCGATTCCCGTTGGGGTCACCAGGTCGCCACCATTCCCGGCGACGTCATCCACATATTCCCTAAATTGTTTTCGGATGGTTTTGATGAAAAAGGAAGTAAGTCGACTTTGGTGCTGTTTCTTTTCGGAAGGGTATGATGCTAGTTGCAATGGTGAGCGGTGCGCTGTCAGACAGCACACGTACAATACAGGCGCGGAGATGTAATATGGTCAGTTCGGGCACTTTTCGGAATCAATATTCTGGTACAGGGTAGCGACTGCCGGGAATAGTTTCCATTCCAAAGCATGTGTCATCTGTCGACTTAAGGAACCGCACCCACATATAGTGTGTGTGGTGGTCGATGACGAGCAGGCACTAGCGCGGAGACCATGTGGGGAGGGAACATTCACCGGACCCCTAAGGTCAGAGGACATGTTCATCATGGGATGGGAGGGTTTTGCGCAAGCAATGGTGTTGCGGGGTGCAACAATGGCCTTGTGGAGCAAGAATGAATAGCAAGAAACATTGTTTACAAAGCTGGCTAATGTTGGGGTAGTGGGGACACTGTGGGCGTGCTGGGTAGGCCGCGACCACCGCGAGTGCCACGTGGGTTGTGCCCGCGTCCGCTGTTCGAACCGCGACCACCAACGGCAAACGCGGAGATGGGAGGGGCAAAGCCGTTAGGGGATGGCTGTCCCGGGGCAAGGACGTCCTCGTCCATGTTCTTTGCCAGGTGGAGGATGCTAGCCATCACCTCGTCCGCGGACAAGAGGTAGTTGGTGTCAAACGCGTTGATGACGCACTGCTTGGCTTGACCGAAATGGCGGGTGCTTGAGATGCCACGGAGCATGAGAAGACCGAGGTTGTGGGGGTAGATGGCAGCATAGCCATCTATCATCTCGCAAGTCTCGTTGTAGGCGTCAAAGGTCTGGCGCATGAAGTGTACGCACTCGATGAGCGATTGGCCCGGCCGCTGGCGGAGCATGAGGTTGTCCAGCAGCGAAGGGGACTATGAGAACGAGCGACTATCCAAACGTTCGCACAGTATGTCCCACGCGGCGGTGGCGCAGTCATGGCGAGCAACACAGACACACTTGATAGCCCGGTAAGCTCGCTTGTTGTCGCTTGTAGTATGCGGCAAAAGGGCGTACAAGTAGGCATGCGCTGCTTCATGGAGCCAAACACCTGACTCCTTGATAGCGAGCTGTGGGATGAGGTATGCACCTTTCATGGACAAGAAGGTGAGGAAGTTACGCTTCAAGAACTAGAAGTCCGTGTTGGGTCCCATGGTGGGAACCGTCATCTTCATGGAGCGATTGAGAGACTCCTTGTCGAAGCCGGTGGCGTCGTGAAGAACGCGGCCGATGACCATCGGATCGATGGTGGGACGGCGGCCTCCGCGTCCACCCGGGCCCCCACAAAGGGCGTTGGAGGCTGGTGGACCATCGGGGGGAAGGGGGGGGGGCTGACAACCTGGGGTGTGGGGGTGGCCATGGTGGGACTGTGGGCCGCCGCACATAGGTGGTGGGACGCTAGGGGAGCGCTACTTGTGGGGTTGGACATGAGGAAAGTGTGGAGCGGGTGGGGGCTCATGAGGGGTGAAAAAGTGGTGTGGGGGTGGTGGTAGGAATTGAGCTTGACGTTGTGTCTTGACAGAACGGGCATCACGCACAACGTCGCGGTGACGCAGCGCATCTGTCTTTGTCGCTTGCACGTCCAGACGAGCGTGAAGAAGGGCCATTTGCTCGAGGACGAGCGAGCGTGCATCCGGGGGGGTAGAGTCTTGAGTGCTCATACGGGAGGAGTGATCATCACCGTCGTCAGGTGGGGCAGTAGGATGATCCACTGCGTGAGTTTTATGTCCCATCGTGAACGGCGGCGCCGACCGGTAGCGCGAGGCATTGGTAAGAACTGAACCACTAGTGCCTAACAACGGTTTTAGAGAGACGGCATGTTGCCCTGCGGCCCCTCCGCCTGATCCCCCGGGGCGTCTCAAAGTACCTTTTGTGTGTCCTCCACCCAGTGTGGGGCACGAGTTGCAGCCATGACCTGAGCATGTGTAGTGTCGCGCTGATAAATGACTCGCTAATAAAAGGTAGTAAAATATACTACTTAAGCTATGGCTGGCGTGCACCCTGTGTATGCGTATTCACCCACCAGTGCACCCCTTCCCCTTTTTCCAGCGTGGACATGTATGCACCATGTCCACGAACGACGAGTGCGTCGGTGTGGGTGGCTGTCGGGCGTCCTCGGCTGTCGGACAGCTGACTTAGGCAGGGTGGTGTGGTGGGTTTTAAAGCGCAGCTTATACTGACGATACCGCCGACTACAAGGTGAAGGGACGATGGGCTATGAAAACTTGCTTTCTGCGGGAGATGTGGCGTTCGCAGCTCGCCGAACTAGGTTGTCGCGCGTGAATGACGTGAGGCTGGGGCCCATTACCTGTTGAACCGTGCAAACACGTTCAATATGGAAGGTAACTAACGCATGCGTAGTTACAGTCACGGTCACGCAAATAGGACAGTCACAAAGACAACCACCCGAGGCTTGGTGTCGGGACAATAGAAGAAGTGAGTGAAATGTAGCCTAGCGACAACTCGGTACCGAATCAAACATGTTATCGATATGCCCGATCTAGACATGTAATAATCATATCTAGAATAGCTTACAGTAGCTATCAACAACTAATAACTAGAAGGTATTACTTACAACAGACTGTCCTACTAGCACCCCTCCCTTCCCTCACCCTCTATTACCTCACCACCACAAAAGAACGGTTGAGGCAGTCTTAAACGTCTCACCGTAGCTATTCTTACCGGGGTTGGGTCGAGGCGCGGGTGATTATCCTAGGCGCCCCCCTTGTTGAGTGGCCAGCTACCGGGGATTCGGCGGGTATGGATCGACGGGATATATCGGTCAGGGAGACGTGTGCCGCGTCAAGTGGGGGAGGACGAGAGCGTTGGGGTGTGGAGGCTGTTGGGTCAGGGAGAGGGGAGATTCGGGACTCTGGGTCTTGGCGGGCATTTTTCCGCTATGCGAGACGAGCAAGAGGGGAGCTTCGACCACTAGAAGCGCAAACTCTACTGCGAGTTTTTGGCGGGAGGTGAGGGAGGCTGCTCGGAGCGCGAGGCGCATGGAGAAAATACGCTCTTCATAATCCTTCGTTTCATGTGAAGCTAATGGTGGTTCATGAGGGCGACGTTTCGAAGATCGGACGAGCTTCCACGGGGCTTCTTTGGAAATATCGATAGGGTGTATGTCCTCATCCATAGCGGCAGGGTGGTCGTTCTTCTGTTCTGCCGTAGCGGGAAATTGTGAGGTCGATTTGCAGTGTCGGAAGCGTCGGTAGTGTCGGAAAGCTGTGATGTGTTGTCCGCACATTGCGCGTCCGGTCGGTTGCAGGGTGAGGTATGGAGGCGCATAAGCCTTTCGATAGCCCGGGCGAGGTAGGACGAGCTATCAACAAAGGTGGTTTGTTTGGAAGAGCCTCCGAAAAGGTTCGCACTGTGAGCGTATAGAGCAACCGTAGCAAAGATGATATTTTTGCGTTCAATAATGTGGTGGTGGCGTGTGGGGCATGTTTTTTTCTTAAGGGGAAGGCCGATGGAGTTCCACGTAGCGGCCTCGACGAGGCTAGTCGCTAGCTCGGTGCGGTTAAGGGCGGCTTGGGCATGATAGGCTTGGGGGGGAGGACTTCGCCTTCCTCCAACTTGGGCTTGGGTACTCGGTAGATTCGAAGAAACCAGAGGTTGATCGGGTCGGGCATCAGGTAGATAGTGATCTTTTGGAGGGTAGTGGCGTAGAGGCGGGGAAGGGGGCGACGCGGCTGAGGACCACCTTGCGGGCGTCGATAAAGGTGGTAGCCTCGCTGCCCATAGCAATATCTCCGGTTTCGTCGGGTCCGTCGGCGGTGAGGGTTGCCTCCGTAGGGAAGTTGGCAACGTCGACCTCTCCTGATACTAGGGTGGAGTGAAGAGCGTGAAGTCCAGTTTTGCCTATCGCTGTGTCAAGACGGTAGTTAAGAGAGTCCGTGACGGTTGTAGCCATCTCGTCTGCCGGGGGTAGGATAAATTCTGTGAAGTATGAGAGTTCGACCATACGGCATTCAAGCCCCCATCTTTAGAAATGTCGATCAATTGTAGGGGTGTAATCAGGTAGCATTTTGCGAAGGGGGTTCATGCCGCTTACTCCGAAGTGGGCGAGTTTATCCCCCATAGTTAAGGCTAGAAGAGTATCTTTGATGGCGTCGCTCTGACAGTGATGAGCGTATTGTACCGATACGACCTCGAGACGGGCCACCGGACTAGGTCGGTGAGGCTCGTATACGTCTCGCAGTTTGAAAGCTTCCATGACATTTCCGCGGGGAGGATAGACCAGTGGGCTAAAGAAGGGGGAATGTATGTGGCCTCGTAATCTTTAAGTGCCTCGTATGTCATAGCGTAGAGGGTTTTCTCAACGTTGAGAAGCTAGGCGCAGCCGTCGTCCCCGAGGTGTGCAAGAGCGGAGAGGAGAATGTATTTGGCTTGATAGTCGTTGATGCCTTGAAGGTCGGGGCCCGATAGCCAGATGTGTTGTCCCCCTTTCTCGGCGTCGTTCAAATGGGGGCCCCTTAGATAGAGGTCTCGAAAGGATGCCTTCGTGGTCTGTTAGAACCCGGCTGTGGTCGTGGGATTGGTTTCCGCGGAAGAGAAGGTCTTTGGCTATCTGTTTGCGGTTGAGGCGGGTGAGCACCGTGCGGGTAGTCCGGAGGGGAGTAACGACGCCCGTCGTGTGTCTTGGGTGAGAGAAGATTGGGCTGGGAGCATATTCGAACCTTTTCGGGGAGTAGCTTGACTCCCCAGCGCATGTTAGCCTTCTCGATAACTTTTTTAGTTGTGGTGATGGATACGGCCTTGGTTAGCGCGATCATAGGGCGCGCTAGCTTGCTTAGTTTCAGTACCACCGAATCGGCCGTTGGAGTCCCAAAGACTTCGCTAGTATATCTGCCAGCTATGATGGTTGTGCGAGGGGACGGGGCACGACATGACTCTTAACGTGGCGTGCCCGGTTGGAGAAGTGTAGGCGTTGAGGGACGGATGGGCTGGCGGGGTAGGGGGAGGAGCTTGTGTCGTCGAGGCCAAGGTAGCTGTAGGTTGGGTCGCGGGCTAGGGATCCAATGCCTATTGAGGGTTAGTCTAGGGCTGCGTCGGGGCTGCCGCCATGGGCTGCGGGTTGGCGTTGTCTTGTGGGGATTCGTCGGTGCAGTCCATTTGGGTGGGTTAGTCTTCGGCGACGGTGACATGATCCATGGTGTTTGTTGCTGAGGGCGAAAGCAGGTGAAGCGTTAAATTCGACTGGGGGAGCGCGTGCTGTCCAGCACGTACTCCGCCTGAGCTGAAATTCGGGCAAATAGTGTTTCTATGGGAGAGGCAAATCTGGGCGAGAGTATGGGGCTGTTGGTGCAGCGAGCTGGTAAGTCAGTGGATTTGTGTGAGTGTGTCCTTGAGGGGCGAGCTGGGCGGCCGGGGAGTGCCGGAATTGCTGCGGGTCGAGGCGATTCTAGGTGGGTGAAGGTCGAGGGAGCTCGGCCTGAGAGAGGAGGAGTCGAGGAAGCGTTTGGAGCTTGGTAGGAGTTGGAGTAGAGGCGGTGGGCGGCGATAAGGGGCGTGAGAGCGGGTTGGGTGGGAGTGCCATCGCCCCCGTGGGGTCGGCGGTGGCAGCTCGCATAGGGCTTGTATGTGCAAAAAGTCCGCGGGAAAGCTCGTTTCCCGCGGAAAATAAGTGCTTTGCTAGTACTTTTCATGCTCTTTAATACCGGTTGTTAAAAAAAATAGATCTCTCGTGTGAATTTCTGCCGGCTATTCCGCTGCAGGGGTGACGTTAATCACGGAATGATCAGCGTTACAAATCTTACTTCGGTGCGTCTTACGCACGAGCTTTTCAATCTTGCCAAAGGACACGAGTAATCAATCAGGTCGTCGGTCCTATGTCTGAGTCGACGATCCGAGATATCAACCCGATCGATATCAACGTTTCAAAATATCATTAACATAAACATCAACATCGGGGGGTGGGGCGTTGAAAATGACGACAAATTCACGGGAAGCATCGCCTAGACAAGGCGCTCGCAACCCGCCGCTAGAGTTACTGAAGACATGTCAACCATGGAGCACGCCATAAGCAGCCCGGAGGAGAGCTGCAGCCATAAGACCTGCACGTTCTTGAGGAGGTAATCCTAGGGATCATCCGCCGCCAAAAAACATGTTCGGAGGGTTTTTAATAGATATCCATACCTCGCTGCTCGTCGATACATCTAGCCGTGGTAAGTATGCCCTACCCCTTGCCGACTCCTACCATCGAACGACGGACCTACAAACAGAGGATGCATGCCCGGGAAGGCACAGAGGTACGTACACCGACAAATGGCTGCCCCCGGAACGTGCGCGGCGGGGGAAAGGTCGCGCACGCGGATACGGTCCCAACGTGGCATGGGTACTTCACATAACAAACCGAGGGAATTAAGCCTATGAGGAGGGGAAATTGAAATTAAATTGAAACGTTACGGCGTGGAGACGTGAGTGCTAGCCTTCTTTTTTTAGGTGTATTGGTCCCCTCTACTTGCCCTCGACGTGACGGGGAACCTCGACACGGAGGATCGCCACGCCGGGAGGAACGGCGACGACTATGGACGATGTGATATCGGCAACGGCTGGATCGACGACTGACTACGCGAAGAGGGTTTTGCTACTTGCGTATCTCCTCTCCTCTCCCGCGCGACCCGAGTCACGCAGAAAAAATATCACCCTTGCCTACCTGCGATGCGACAGATGACGACCGGCCTCGGTTGACCATCGCCTCGTCTCGACGCGAGCATACCCATAATAACGTGACAAATAGTCTAGCGACAAATATATTTTGCATTTATTTGGAGAAGTGAATTTATATTTTCTGAATTTTCGAAATATATGCTCTTGTAAATGCTTAGGCGGGGGAGTTGTGTCAATTATTGTTAATTGATTTCAGCTATTTAGACCACGAGGAACAACGGCACGTACTGTAGTACTGCGTGTCGCCATGTGTACATGGTCGAAGAGAACCCGGTCATCTAGCCCTTAGCGCAAAGCTCTTCATGAAGGAGGCGTAGTCAGGGGGGCCGAGGGACAACACGTAGTCCCGTTAGCTTGTATCATTGTTCACAATTTTCAATTACGGAACTTGTTGAATTCCGTATTTTCCAAGTAAGTCGTGGATATTATGTACTTGTACAAGCCATTGTGCTAGCTCAAGTCACTTATGATATTAGTAATGGGATTTATGAGCTCCATAACGCGCCGAATAACGATGGCTAGAGACAGCAACATAACTTCTTATGTGACGCTCGGCCGAGGTACACCGATCGTACCCTCTACCCATTGTTTGCGCGTCCATCGAGCACCCTTGTTGCGAGTGCAAGCCTCCGCGCTTATCCGGGCTCGCACTCTCTAATACCGGTGTATGATATATCATATCATACACATATCCCCGAGGCACTAGGTGTGCCTAACGATAGTGGGTAGCGGCGGACTAGTGCACGGTCGCAATGGCCGGATCCGAAAAGGCCGCGGGGGTGCGGAAATTATTCAAACCCTCCGGACCGGGTTTTCCGGCGGCGGCTAATCCTTTGGATCACCCCGCCGCCGGACCTCGCGGCTCTTCTCGTCGCGACAATCCTACTTGCTACTGCAATCGCGAAGAAGCATATCGGAGTGCCCGAGCGGGAGATCTTAGTGCCGGTGTACGGATATTTTGATTTCCAAAACCCTCCGTACATGGCTTCCCGACAATTGCTGATCACGCGGATTGTAGGTCCCAGTACCCCGTTTAGCCCCCTACCATGCCAAGCATGGCACGGCTACATGGTTACAAGCGCCCACCGCGTGGAGGTAGAGGTAGGTGCCGACGGGCATGCGAGCGCACCCCCTATGAGGCCGCCACCGCTGCGCCGCCGACGGGCGCCGCCGAAGTGTGCCAACACATTCTGACCGTCGCCGAGTGACCAAGTGGAGGCACACTCCCACAACATACGAATGTGGTTGCCCTAAAACACCCCCACGCACTCTTGAGAGACCGCTTATCAAGTCTCACACTCTAACTTGTCGAGATATGTTGGGACGCTTAAAATGGCAATAATTGGGGTTAACCGGACGTCCATGGTGGGCCAAATAGCTCTCTTGCTCGGTAGGTGTAGCACGTTGTCCCATCCCCCCCTTATGAAGTCGAATCTCTGGGCACACATTTCAATATTTGGTGGTGTCTCTAAGTCACTTTGAAAGGAACGGACACCGCCTTGTGTCAATCCGCGTTCATCGTGGGCTTGCTCTTCAGATTTCGCCGGTCCCGTGGAAGGACAATAATCACTGGGAGGTACTCACAGTTATCACGTTCTTTTTTCGGTTGTCGACGGGTGACGCTTGTAAGCACACATGAATAATCAATAATATGGCATGTCATCATGCGTGCCTTGTGCCTCCTCTCCTCAAGGCGTACTCATGGCGTTAAGGTCCCACCCAAGTCTTGACATAGTAGCTACTAACAAAACTGTACATCGGAAACACAATACCGGCAATCAAGGTCGTTCAAGTGCGAAGCTCATCTGCGGCATCTAGGAGGGGATGACTCCCCCCTCCCCTCCCCTCCACTCTCAGGGTCAATGGTTCACGGAATGCAGCTCAGATCATGAAGACTTGCCCAGCAGCTCCCTCGCCGGCTGAAAGCCCAAAGCGATGAGGAGAGCGACTACATGTGACGACTACATGTGACGTCCAAAATGAGATGCAAGTTGACGGAAGAGGCTGGCAAGGCACGCCATTACTTACATATTTACAACCTATACGGAAACCGCCCCGCAAGGCATGTTATCAGTTAAATAGTTAAAACCGATACATACCGCAACACCCTACGATACATATTAAAGCGCCGGTTTCACTGTGATGATAAGCAGACACAGGCGAGCTAAGCTCATTCGATTTCAGGGGCAGGGAACACATACGAGCTCTCCCGCCCGCGTGCCGCTTACGTGCCAACAATGCGTTCCCTCTTCAGGAGCAGAGGGCCACCATGGCCCATTGCTGAATTTTCCAGTGTAGGAATAAAAAGCTTCTTCTTGTTACACTACAGACGGCCCGCACTCGCAGTAGCACTGGAAGTGCCTTCATCGCAGGGACAGCCCTGTTCGTTCAACCACAGTAGCACCTCGTGCCGACCGCATCTAGACGCAGCAAAGGAAGTCCTCTTATCCCAGGGACAGCCCTGCTCTGTCACCCAACGCAGCATCTCCAAGTGACCCCTTTCTGCAGCAGCAATGCTTGTGTCTTCATCCCAGGGACAGCCATTCTCTCTTGCCCACTGCAACATCTCAAGGTTACCTTTTTCTGCAGCAGCACTGCAAGTACTTTCATCCCAGGGACAACCATGCTGACTCGCCCACTGCAGCATCTCCATGTTACCCCTTTGGGCAGCAACAACGCAAATAACTGTGCCCCAAGGACAGCCGTGCTCTCTGGCCCACTGCAGCACCTCAAGGTGACCCTCGCTTGCAGCGGAAAAGCAAGTAAATATATCCCAAGGACAACCTTGCTCTCTCGCCCACTGCAGCACCTCCAGATGGCCGTTACTCGCAGCAGTTCGGCAAATCTCATCATCCAAGGGACAGCCATGTTCTCTCGCCCACTGCAGCACCTCGAGATGGCCCGCTCTCGCAGCTGCACTGGTAGTATCTTTATCCCAAGGACATCCCTGATCTCTCGCCCACTGCAGCATCGCCAGATGACCCGCACGTGCAGCAAATTCACAAGCCTTATCATCCAATGGACAGCCATGTTCCCACGCCCACTGCAGTACCTCCAGATGGCCCGCACTCGCAGCTGCAGTCGAAGTACCTTTATCCCAAGGACAGCCCTGATCTCTCGCCCACTGCAGCACCTCCAGATGACCCGCACTTGCAGCAGATTCACAAGTCTGCTCATTCCAGGGACAGCCTTCCTCTCTGGCCCACTGTAGCATCTCCAGGTGACCCCCTCTCGCGGCAGCACTGCAAGTATCTTCATGCCAGTGACACCCCTGCTCTCTGGCCCATTGCAGCACCTCCAGATGCCCCCCTGTCGCAGCAGCACTGCAAGTAAATCCATCCCAGGGACAGCCATGCTCTCTGGCCCACTTTAGCATCTCCAGGTGACCCGCTCCCGCAGCAGCAACACAAGTATCTTCATCCCAAGGACAGCCCTGCTGCCTCGCCCACTGCAGCACCTCCAGGTGACCACCCGCCGCGGCAAAATAGCAGGCTTCTTCGTGCCAATGACAACCCTGATCTCTTGCCCACTTCAGCATTTCCAAATGGCCTACTGCCGCAGCGATGTAGCAAATATGTGATGGATACCAAGGACAGCCTTGCTCCTTGGCCCACCGCAGCACCTCTAGATGACCGCCCTCCGCAGCAGAATCACAAGCCATCTCATCCCAGGGGCAGCCTTGCTCCCTCGCCCATTTCAAAACGCCCAGATGACCCCCTGATGCAGCAAGTCGACAAGTCATCTCATCCCAAGGGCAGCCTCGCGATCTCAGCTCCTTCAGCATCTCCAGCTGACCGCCCTTGGCAGCGGCAGCGGAAACTTCAGCCGTTAAACGGCAGCCTTGGTCCCTTGCCCACAGAACCACCTCCAGCTGCCCTTCCTCTGCAGCAACAGCATCCATGTTGCAAAAGTTGCAGCTATCAGCTGACGTCAAACACAGCAGAAAAAAGCATGCAGAGCATCAAGTACAGTTATCCCTGCAAGCATGCAATATTCTTCTGAATAAATGAAGAATATCATGTAATTTACAACGAAGGGACAGCTAAGTCGTCATGTTGAAGTGTTTTAGGTCAGGATCAGTCCCTCACCTGCCGACTTCTCCATCCACTGCTTCAGTGTCCAGGGGCAGCCCTGTGCCCTAGCCCAGAGCAGCAAGTCCAAGTCACGAGCTAGCCACGAAGCTTTAAAGGCTAAGCCGTCTTTTGCGTCCTCCGCCGCGCAGACCGCGCGAACCGCCGCCCTAAACTCGAGGCTGACGTGGCGCAGCACTCCCCGGGGCGTCGCCTCAAGACGTGCAGCGATCATCTCCAGAATCTCAACGGGAAGTCTCCGAGCCTGCTCTTCTTCGGCTTCCATCGCCACAGCTCTAAATGAATGAATGACAACAGGGTCTACACAGGAATGGGGCTTAGGAAGTCGGAGAATGCAGGCCAAGGCCCAGGGGTGAAGTACGTGAGCTCGTCCTCTGCAGCGTGCCCCACTCGACGGAGGCGTTTTCAAGGCAGGCAGCTATGCGAGCCTCAGGTACTTCCTGTGCACGGAGCTCGCTTGGCACTGCATTTTGTAAGGGAATGCCTGATTCTTAAGGACGACCTGGCGAGATCCACGCTCAAATGAAGATCACGTGCGAGTTCACAGTTATGCTCGGCTGTTCAGATAGAACATCGCCATACGAATGGCAAGGGGCATCAGTTATAACGATCTACAGGCCTACCCGGAAGTAAGAGTTCTTGGCCAAAGGCGATTGTTGTAAGAAGGGGTATCGACCGCTATGCATATTACCGCGGGACCTTACATACGGGGTGCGGTAGCGAGTAGCGACTTGGTCGGGGGACTTGGACTTTGGTAGCCATAGGGATCGCGATCGCTACCTGTACTGGTAGAAAGAGCGGTGCGATGTGCTGTGACATTTTTTCAATCAGTCAGTTTTCGCCTCTCCGCCGGCGTTCACGGTTCCGATTTTCAGATCGAATGTGACCGTATATCCACAAGTATCTGGTACCCGTACCCTAGTCAGGGCGAAAAGGCACGCGTGCCGCTTGGTCCTGTACGGTTTTTGTACGTAATGATACAATTTTTGCTTACAAGAAGAACCATATGATACAATTTCATCGTACAAGTACGCGATCACGCGTGTCTTGCGTGACACATGACGAGAAGTCTCGGGCACGGAGAGGCCGTGTGACAGGCACGCGTGGTCTTGCGTGCCCGCGTGGTCCTTGTGGTCCGGGATCTTGTGAACCTTCTTCACACCCCCCCCCCCCCCCCCCCCACGCCTCACCGCCACAACCACCATTACATTCCTTGAAATTCGCCACGAAATAAAGGTTATTAAAATTCAATTGCTATAACTACACCCCTCCACAAAAGTCTGGACAAGATTTCGCGCCTTCGCAAGTAGAAAATGTAACCATGTGTCGATTTTTATTGACAAATCTCCTGAAATCCTAGGCAATGCTTTTGTGCACAAAATGGAATGCGCCGACAACTACGAGGGGCGAATTCGAGCACTGCCGGGCTTGTGTACTTGGGGTTATCGCGCCCGCACACGCGGGGCACGCTCTTTCAAACAGTCGCCGTGTTGGTTAGACGAAAAGAGTAACGGGCGCACAATGCCGCAATATGAATGCGAATGCGACGGTCGCGCAAAAATAGTGCATAGACGACGGAGGGAGGAGGTATTTGGCAGGCCGATGTGGGGGAAACGCACGAAGTTGCGTATGTAGACTTACCACCGATATACGCACAATCCAAGGGCAAGCCGCTTTCAGCCACTATGTTCAAATGATCACAACTTACTCAGATATTATGGTTAAAACTTTTAAAAAGGTACCGATGGATGCGCCTTTTCAATGAGCGTCGAACTCACCTACTCCGGAGTCCAAACACCCACAAATCGATTTTTTATGAATTACATCAATTTACGAATTATTCCGGCAAGCCGAGCCGTAGTGCCAAGCATCACCCATCGAATTCGGCTCACCTCATGAGACGATTTGTGCGGGGTTTGTCGATGTATGTTTATTAACAATTCTTCATTCCTACTGACTTTCCGAGCCTAATTCCCGACGCGTGCCACCCGTGGGGCGGGTGTGGTTGGCACAAGCACATGCTCAATCATTCCAGGCAAACACCACCGTCAACGTGATGCGTCCCTAACGGCCAAGTTGGACCTCGCCCCTCCCCTAAGCCAATCGCCCTCGCATGTTTATAGCGTGCGGTGCTTATCCAAACTTGCGTCATGTGCGTTTTTGCTCGCTTGCTTTCCAAAAGCATCACCCGTGCCATCGGCGTGAACTCCCGTGCTCTATTCATACACCCGCAAACCAAACCTCGCGCATTGAACACGGCACCCACACCTTCAAACCCCCTCCAAAAAGCCCCCAAAAATACGGTTATGTGGAACACAGAGGAATATGCAGCTGGGTATGAGTGCTTGAGCAATGCCCAAGAGTGGCGCTAAGAACGACGTGTGTAGTTTAGACAATTATCTGGGAATTTATGGGCTTAATTCGACAAACTCCACCGACAACACCCGCTTTATTAAACTGAGGTCTAACCACCCCGGATGGCGGCTTACTGCTTGTTTCTCGGCTCTTCTACAATTGGGTGGTACTCGGGTATTGTCGTGCTTGGCGTGGTGACATGGGAGCGTGTTCTTGAGTCTTGACTAGCTTATGTTTAACGTAATGCATGTCCAGACTCTTGTGGAGGAGTGTATACCAGTTGAGGACATTACAGGTACATGAGCATTCATTTTTCCAAGCAGCATATCAGCATCCGTAGTTCCGTACGACACCGTACCTGGAAGTAGCCGCCACATAGCTCAGGACGATGAGGGCGTCATACATAATACATATAAAAACTTTCTTACAAGATGAAAAGGAGTGGAGGCCACCAAGCAAAAAGAAGAAAAGAGGAAGAAACCCAAAGCCCGAGGAAAAGCAATAAGGCATGCCACAGCGTCGGCACTGCCCTCCTGAAAAGCGTCTCGGCACATCATACATATCATGTAGCGCCCTTATACCGATGAACATACATACATAGCGATCCTTTTAGAGCAAATTTCCCTACATTTTCGGGCTCAGGTTTTTTCCTCTTTTCTTCTTTTTGCTTGGTGGCCTCCACTGCTTTTTCTTGTAAGAAAGTTTAGAAAATTGCCCTACAAGGATTTTAAATAATACCGTACTATACGTACTAGATTTACAAAGGCGTAAAAGTACGGGAGCAGTGTTGCGATTTTGCGCACGTGTCAACTTCAAGTAGTATATCGCTATCAAGCAGGAGCGACAGCCCGGCGCCCAAGGCCCAAAGGCGGAAGGCGAGGAGTCTCTCGATAGAGGGACGTTCAGGTTATGGTGGCCAGGGACGGCGTGCTCACCGAACTGGGAAGACCATACGACTGTTACTCCTGCAGTGTTTGGCCAAGAGCCCCCACGGTTTGTAATGCGTGACCGTGGTTGTCGATTTGCACAGAGAGAACTACCGAATAGGACAGCCAACTTCCACAAGTTACGATAGATATCGGGCGTCAAGGAATAATGTACGAAAATATTCGTTACTGACGTTCCCTCAGTACGGGTGGCACTTTTGTCCACGCGGCGGGGGCATCAGCACGCTCAACCGTCACCGTCCAGCACAAAACACGGACGTCTGCCACTGCTTCAGCAAGGCGCCCCCGCCGCGCCGGGATTTCTTCCATAGGATCAACGCGATGCCTCTCCCCCTCAACCACGAACAGAGCGCTTTCGTCGCAGAGCTCAAGGTATTCCGCCCGCCGGGCTTCATGCATTGTAGTCCCGAGCATGCCGAGAATTGCGCCGCTCAAGCTCAGCAGCCGATCTTCACGGTGGCCCTACCCGATTCCCAGCCGTCCGCCCGCCTAAACGGCGCCTATGTAGTTCCCAACCGAGCCCTAGCGCATCGGGGCTTCTTGTCGCTTTGGCTTTCCCTCCACCGTCCAGTACTGCGTGCCCTGTGCGCTACCGTCGTGCTGCCGTCCGCTACCAGCCGCAGACCGTCGCCCTCGCGAGTCGTGTCAGGCCAGGCGAGGAAGTGCTGACGGAATGCGCTGATATTTTATTTCCACCAACCACAGGTGGAGCTCACGGATCGAAATGTCACGCTTCCCGAGGACATGCTGGTACGCCTTCTTCCTCCTCCCGTTGTTGCCGGGACGGCGAAAACTGGAAGCTTCCGAGTTCCGACACGTGTGCATATGAACTTGTTCACTCTAGTTTTTTTCGTAACCTGGGGGGGGGAAGGGGGTAAATGGAGTTAGATTTAGTTGGTGATAGGCAGGTTTGCTCCTGCCTGACCACTGCTGAGCCCGCCTTTCTCCTCCGTTGTTATAGCCGTGTGGCAACCTGGACGCCACTTTGGTACGATACGCCAAAGCAGTTAAATGGGACCTTCGAAAGACGGCGGACAAGCTGGCCAGTGCGCGCCTCCCCCCCCTCCCCCCCCCCCCCCCCCCTCCCTCCCCTCCCAAAGAACACACACACAATATACACACACACACACACACACACACACACACACACACACACACACACACACACACACACACACACACACACACACACACACACACACACACACACAATACAAGTACGTATCCCCCTCTTTCCCATCTCTTTTCCACAAGTTCTCGTCAGCACGCTGGATCGATGCGGCTGTGCTTTTGTCCTGTGTGTACAGAGACGGTGCAATGGCGCGCTGAGAACAATGTGTCGGACGCGTTAACAAAGCTGATGCCAGAGGATGTGGAAGAGGCTCTGCGGAAGAACATTCCCGCCGCGTTCATTGGCCATTCCAAGCAGGTGGGAACCTTCCTTACCCGGGGAGGATGACTTACCCATAAGGTATTGGAATGGTATGGATATGTTGACAAATGTTACCCCGCTGTGTCCAATGCCGCAGGGATCGCCTGTGTTTCTGGAGCACACCACCTGCATCGACATCGCAGCCATCATGCAGGCTGGCATCAAGATGGAAGACTATGTGTTTTACCACGTCCGGGTGAGAAAGCTGTCCATGCCCTTCATTGCTATGTAGGTGATTCGGGGGGAAGAGGGGGGGAAGAGGGTTTGGTGGCTGACTCACGAGCTGCGTTTATTGCCTTCCTCTTACGCCAGGCAATGGAGTTCCTTGTCAATTTCCAGTTTCAGACGGCCGCGGATCTGGCTGGCGTGGAGGTGGTGGACAACCAAGCCGTCATCTTGGATCTCAAGGGGCTCAGCCTGAAAATGATGAACTCCACCTCCCTCAATGCCTTCCGAACCATGTCCACCCTCTACCAAGATCACTATCCCGTACGGCCTCCCTTCTCCCGCAATTCACAAAAACTCATCTGAACGCGCGAGGACACTTTTACTCGACAAAAGATACATACTGTATCGCAAGTGAGCGCGCTTACCGTCATACACTGATGTGCACACTCACTCATTGACACACACACACACACACACACACACACGCACGCTCACTCTCACTCTCACTCACACACACACATGCACACGCATATGCACACACACACACGCACACAAATGCACCTGCACACACACACACGCACACACACACACGCACACACACACACACACACACACACACACACGGATAGGTGTTAATGAACATGAAGATGTCGCATGTGTTTTACCGAAAAATAGCGTCATTAGATTTTCATTTTTCTCTTATTGCCCATCTACCCGTTCCTTCATGGAAGGACACTGCCTCTGAAATGTGGGATGTGCGCGGCTGCAGGAGCTCATGAGCGTGATGTTTCTCGTCAACGTGCCGGCCTTCTTCAGCACCATCTGGCGCATGGTCTCAAGCGCGGTGGACGAGACGGTGCGGCAAAAAATATTTTTTCTTCGCCCACGCGAATTCGACGTCATGAAGGACTTTGTGGACGGTGCGTGTACAGCCTGAAAATCCTCCTGAAACCTGCTCTATCACAGCCATCACACATTCTGCAGAAGACTTATCCTGAGCCCCGATCCGTCGCGCCGCGCTTTGCAGACGAGGTGATCCCCGTCAGCCTTGGCGGCAGCAACAGCGGCGAGGGCGGCAAACTGGTCAACACCTCGGATGGCTACATCAATGTGGTGCAGCGGCAGATGTACTGTGAGATCACTCGGCGACAATCGCAGAGCAGTTTGCATGGCGGTAAACCCCCCCCCCCCCCCCCCCCCCCCCCCCCCTCCTAAGACCCATGCCAGTTAACGGATTGCCATTGTGTCTGATTCTTGAATCATTTCTGTCTGGGTATGAAATGCTCTGTCGCGTGTGTTCGTGTTGACACTCGATCACATCACAAGCCCCTACATTTGACTATACGGGCTCCACTGAGTGTCCATGCTTTATTTATTTAACATGTTTTGGGGCTTAGGTTAACTCTTACCTGTACACAGTTTAAGGCCGGTTCTTAGGTGAACTTTGCCACCATCCACGAAACGTGAGATGATAGGTTAACTCTTTCAAAAAGTCTCAAAATTTGTATATGTTTCAGATAAACATTTTGAGCGATCCTTGTTTTCTTTGTGAGTCTTACAGTCGAGTCGTGCTTCATTATCTCACTTTTAAAGTTCAGTGATATGGTCAACTCTCAAAGGAAAATAAATGAGCTGCATTTGCCGCTTAAATGTTTCGGCTTGAGATGGTGCCTACGAGGCTGTACCAAACGTAGAGGCTGTGGGGCTGTCGCAGGGCGACAATTGGAGATGGAGTTCGATGCGGCTGCTGGGGTGGAGAGTGAGGGGAGTGAGCAGGGCAGCGCCACCCACCCTCTCGGTCGACTCTCCTCTGACGATGCATCCATGGCTGGCTGTACCACCGGAAGCTGTTCAGATGTGTCAGCCACCGTTACGCTCGACTCCGACGACCCTCCTCTTGTCAACGTGCACGACTCGGCGGCCTCCTCAGCCGCGGCTGCACGGCTGCCGTCCTTCCCGGGAGCGCATCCCTCCTTCGACCTCAATCGCAGCGCCTCGAGCGCGTCATTGCCGTCTGCGAAGAAAGCGAAGCGGCGTGGCGGCAATGGGAAACCACGCGGTGTGCGCTTCATTCGCTGCATGCGGCCAACAGTGATAGAGAACCACCAGGTAAGCCGCACTGCTGACCCCTGCAGGAGTATGGTATTCCAGAGTCTTCCAATGTTCTTCCAAAGTTTTCCCAGACAGACGGCGGCTTTGGTATAAGTAGCGCCCGGCGTGCCCCTTACTTAGCGAATCCACTTACCGACCTGTAGTGTAGCGACTAGCGCAGACACGGCCGATCCTCCGACTACTTGTAGATGCTGTTGCGTGTCCCCTTCCCCTCCACTCCCCCTTCCTTCCCACCGCCCCCCCGCCTGGCTATTCTCATTTCAATGGTTTACCCGCAAATTGTTGCATTCGCAGTTTATATGACTCAGCTACATTTAAGGATTGCCAGGTGCTAAAAGTGCGACAGCGTTGCGGTAGGAAACGGTGTACTGGCTTTTTATGTTATTTGAAAACGTGCTAGTGCTGGTGTTGTGTGTGTGTGTGTGTGTGTGTGTTTTGCGAAAGAGTTTGTTCTTTGCATTATTTCATTCCCGACAGTTTTAGTAAGGTATGCAGCCTTGTCGAGTTTATATTTTTCTGTGGAAAGATAATTATCTCGTGGTTTATTGTTGAGTTTGTGTTTCAAGAGTCGGTTGTCATAACATGTTAGTCGAGGCGGAGGAGGGGAAGGGATCGAAGAAAGGAGAGGGCGACGTGGAAAAGCATGGAGGGCAAGGTTTTATGACTTTGAAAAATTCGTTATGGGAATTTCCTTAGCAAACGATACTGTTGAATATAGTGCAGACAAGAAAACATGTCTTTTAGGTGGATGTATTTCACATGATAAATGGTTTGGTTGTGTGGTGCAGGAAGTGGCTGCTACGCCAGATGTGGAGGGCATCCGGGTGCGTGGTGACTCTCCTTCAGACCCAGTGGAGATGTCCGTGAGTCGCCGGGGGCGGCTGTTGCAGCGGCTGCGGCAGGGGAGGGGTAAAAAATCTGCGATGAAAAAGTCGCATTCTTGTCGGGAGATTGGTGTCGGGTAAGCGGCCATCGGCTCAGTGTCCGTGGAAGAGAAAGAGTGTGCCAGTGCTTTTGTGCAGTGTGGGAGGAGTACACATCCTTTTCGTATAAGATCGCAGTGATGATGTCTGTGGCTGAGTGGGCTGGTTTCGGTGGCAGGGACCTCAGCAACATGGACGCGCTGCTGTGGGACGATGCTGACGGATCCGGGAGGCTCACAGAGGGACGGAACAGGGCAATTGATTTGACGTCGCCCAGCTTACCACTTGGCGTCCTCGTCGGGTACCCTCCTCCCGGTTGCGAGTAGTCCCCCTTTCAACACTGTGATCTTCTTCGCTACTTCAATATTCACCCGCCCGCCACCCCGCGAACACGCACACACAAGCGCACACAAAGAGACGCACAACCCCCCCTCTCCCAATTTACACACACATACACACACTCCCCCCCCCCCCCCTCCCCCCCCCCCCCCCCCCCCCCCCACACACACACACACACACGCGCGCGCGCGCGCGCGAAAACATGAAACACACGCACACACGCCCACTCTGCGTCTTTCTCTATCCAACAAACACAAATTCGAGAACACGTATACACAAACAGGAATACGCAACCGTTTTACTCACACACGCAGAAACGAGGGGAACATCAACGAATGACGCACCGCAGAATACTACGCTTATTTTCCGCGGCAAATAGGACAGTGTTTTCGACAGCTATCCCCCCGCGACCATCCCAACGCGCCCTACTGACTTAAAGGGGATGTGTATTTTGTGTGGCTGTGCAGTCTGGATGCCATGCACCGCTCACAATCGATGCAGGTATTGCCCAGAGTCACGGACAAGAGTAGCGCAGCCCCACTGCCAGACCACACAACCTCTCCGCCCACCACCCTTTCCCGCAGCTCGTACAGCCTTTCAGATGGACGCCTGTCCATGGACACCAACGGGGAGCTCCCCGAACTGGCTGCCCGGGAAGAGCTAATGGATAAGACGGCGGCAGGCGACAGGTTAACACTTTGCTGCAAGGATGGGAAGGGTGAGGGGGGCGTCTCGATGGGTGGGCTCTCCACTCGAGAGCGCTTTGGCTCCTACTGCTTCGTCTGCATCGCCACTCTGGTTATGCTTATGCTCGCGGTGCTCCAAATGCAGAAACATGCGACGCCCTCTGAGCCAATTCGCTCAGTGCTCTAGGGTGGCTAGAATAACGGCCGTTATATTCCGTTGGCACTGCTCTTCGCAGGGAATGGTGTGGATGGCCTAACCATTTATATTTCTTTACTATAAATACAAATTAGTTGCTACAGTTGCCGGATAGGAATGAAGGAGTCGGAAATGACACTGTGTGTAAACAATCATTTTGGAAGGACGCTAGCGTGTGCTGAAGCCGCCGTTCTCGCGTTTTTTTCTCGCGCGCTCCATCCGCGCCTTATAGTCTGCCGCGTGCTGCTGCACCTCCAGCCGCCCTTTTGTGTGCACGACGCGCGTTGCACACTCACTCCGCACCGCTTGCTGCTCCGACTGCCGCTGCCACTCCGCGCGGATCTCACACTTGCCCCTCGCCTGTAAACACACACACACACACACACACACACACACGCACGCACGCACACACACAATGAATCATTCCCATTCAGAACTACGGATGAGGTCATTGGAGACGACCCAATGCTCAGAAACATGCAAACTTTGTCGACATTGCAATTCCACTTTCTATTAATCAGCAAGGCTAACGTCTGAAATGATTCACCGCGAACGCCCCCTACCCCCATTGTGTTGGTAGTGTGACAGATGCGGGGGAGTAGATGCTGACGATTCTAGGGACACAGAGAGGGAGAGTAGGTCCCCACCAGGCGCTGGCGATACTGCTCCAGCTCTTTCATCTGATCCTCCTTGAACGCCCTCAGCTCCGCGTCCCGTGCCGCCTTTGCCTCTCGCTGCTTAGACACCTCCCCCGTCTGTGCCCACACACACACCCTCCTCCACTCAGCCCCCATCCACAACCCCCGGCACAATTTGCAGCATGCTTGCCCCCTTCCCCTCCCTCGCCAGGAATGTTCCATCTGCTGGGACCCACCTTCACAGCGATCCAATCCACGGTGGTGTCGTCCCCAAAGCCCTTCACCGGCGCGCCTCTCGTGTCTGTCGGAGTGGCGAGGAAGTTTATGGTATCTCGGTGCACCACACGGGGACCCTGCACGCCCACACCACCCACATCAGCAACCGTTGTATCTTAGGTGATGTTCTGAGCATTAATATACATATGTTCTATCATTTGAGCATGTTATATGAATATTCTAAGTGGAGGACCTCACGCTGAGTTGGTGCCTGATGACTGGGTTCTGTAGCAACGCCTTCCGGATGTCCTCCTGCACTTTGCGACGCACGCGGTGGTAGTTTACAGCATGCTCTGCTGCTTCCGCCTCCAGATCGCTGTTTGTGGGGCCCTCTGCGTTCACCATCCCCTGCATCCCCTGCTTCGCGCTCGCTGACGCCGATACCGTCCCGCGCCGCTGGCCACGAACCTCACCTTGCGCCGAGGGCATTGAAGTCAGACTGCTAACAATTGTCTCGGAACACAATTCATGGCAGTCCTGAAGCACAGCCCTCACCTAGTGATGCCCCACCCTGCACGCCTAGGCGGATGCTCGAGGTGGAGGCCGCGCTGGGCTCGACGAGGAGAACGCCGGTGCCCGCCGGCGGGACGACCTCTTCGTAAAATGACACTCGCGCGCGAGGCGGCCTGTGCGCCTTCTTCGGCGAGATTTCAGCCCCGCCCGGGGCCGCATCATCGAAAAATGTCGTGGAAGCTACTGAGACACCGCGTGGGAGGGGGACGGCGGGCTCATCCATTGAATTTGCACACTTCTACAACGGACGTCAACTCGCACCAGTCGACCTACTTCGCATGTCGGCATGTGAAAGTGTGACTCGCCGTCGTCGGTACTACCCTCTGCCGTACAAAACCAGAAATGCTTAGGCACGGCAGAGACTACCCAGACTAATTAGCCGGGGACGTCACGCGCTACTTCGAAGGATGCTGCAGGAGAACAGAGAGCTTTCCGCTGTTCCTGTAGCCTTTTCCTTTCCAGTTTGACATTGGGGTGTGGTGTGGGCGGTATATGCCCCTGACTGCCGTGCGTCCAATGCGCGCATCCACGTGTATGTACGGGTACTATACAAGAATATTGGTATATAGAAATTATTATTAACATATTCTTTTCGCCCCTGGCATATGTGACTGGCAGGTAAGCTCGCAACGACACCCTCTACAGGCGGCGTTTTGCAAGCACGACTGAGAGCAGAAGTTCGAAACAAATAACCTCAAACTCGTCATCGATCGTGCTCCCGGGTAGGCGACGCTCGTGTGACTGCATTACGTTCCATTGTACGAGAACCGTACCGTAATGCGCTAACCCCACACGAGGCCAGTGTTGGAGTTTCACCAACTTAAACCTTCCGATGACATGCAAACAAACATGAATGCATTCCCGGCACTGACCAAGAAAGGTCCGGCCTACCCGTCCGGACGTCGGCCCATTCGAGCAATGCGAGAAGGAGTAAGGCCCATCTCACGGAGCATTTCGGGAGTGCGATACACGAACTACAAAGAAAGCAATATGAGGGACTGAGGGAGGGCTTGGCGCCATTAGTCGAAAACCTCCCATTTCCTGTAAAATTAATGGCGATATGAAGGGAAGGGGGGGCACCGCCTAGAAGTAAGGCATTTATATCTTCGGGGGGGTAGCGAATTGACGTACAAAATCATTTAACGCTGGGGTTGGTGTCACAAAATTACGACGGTGGCACTCCCAACGCATGATGTGTTTTATACATTCGGGCACATCCCCGCCGCATGCGGGACAATGATGTGCCGGAAGTGTTGTTATACAATTCTAATTGCAAAGAAAGTAGTGGAATTACAAGTAGTATTGTAATTATAACTCTTGAATCGACAACTTTCTCACCAAATATTCTTGATCTTGGCCGTTTCAACAGGAGAAAAGCATCTTGTGCAATGAAACATGCACAACTGCATCTGCAACAACATCACCGAGATGGGAACAATTTTTTCTCAATGTCTAAAGTGACACAATGGATACCTTGTTTGTTGTTTATTGTCTACTGTGTCGCTTCAGATATTGCGAGAAAGTCGTTAATTCCAAACAACAGGTGTTCCGCTTAAATCAGCAGCATTCTAGTTCTGAAAATTATTTCCCCCATTACTATTTCGATTCGGTGTATGCTTGTGCTGCTGCGCGGTTCTATGTATGATTTAGTGCTCTTGGAGGTGGTGTGAGGATTAACCTGGTATGATAATGGTATGGTTGGATTATTTTCCGTCGTAGTGAATAATTCATTTTTTCGTTGTGGATCGGATTGTTTATCATCAGATGCAAAATTGCCGCGTCGCTATTTATATCTCGTCCACGGATGGATTTTGTCCGCGCATGCGAGGCCGTCAACTGGCTTGGCCGCGGATCCCTGGTGGATTCCCCAACTACAACCGATATGTGGAGTGTATGTTAGAAATTAGTTCTATTTTGCATCTCTGGAGGATGTGCGACGTGAATTCATGCAACGTCTTTCTGCTGCTCTTCGTGGCACTCTGGTTCCTATCTCCGCGACGCTTTTCAGGAGGGCAGTGCTGACGCTGTGGCATGCCTTCCTGTTCCTCGGGCTTTGGTTTTTTCCCCTCTTGTCTTCTTTTTGCTTTGCGGCCTCCACTGATTTTTCTTGTAAGCAATTGTATATTTTGCATCTCACAGCAACATTAAGAGTGAGCAGCGGAACGCTGAAATCAGAAAATATGCTACTTAGCGCTATATAGCGCTAAAAAACATACGCGGCGGAGCAAAGCCCAGATGTGCTCTTCCTGCTGTTGCCGTACTAGTACTAGTACCTCTACCTTGGACGGCACAGGACCTCTTGCTGTTGTGTTTACGAAAATTACGAACCGTCACAGCACACAAATATTGACAGGCCACTCATGATACACGAATCGGAAAGTGCTTGGAGGTCGCCGCGTCATGATGGACGTGGGATGCCTTTACGCAACTACGGATTCTACGACCTTTTGGAACCGTGTATGTCGCGCGCTGCTGTCTCTACCTTTGCGCAAGAATATGATGCACGCCGCTACTAACCCCTCCCGCCCCTGCGCCCCCCACTGAAAGTAACTAACACAGTCCACAGTATGCCACGCCAGCTGTCGTTTAGCAGTCAGGAGTTTCGAAAATAGCGTACCTGTACCTGTGCGAACGGGGGAGAATTTTGCTTACAGTCCTTACAGAACGACGTGCTGCAAGAGCTGGTGCGACTTGCTGCAAGAGAGGATATTGAGGGCTGAATATTTCTGTTTTGGCGGGGATAGTTATCCAAAAATCAAAGCCGCGTGGTCGCTTACGAGACGTACGCACTACGAACTATGCAGTGCCATCGGCTCTTAGGCTACCGAACCTCGAAGATGGCAGAGCTTACAGACCCTGTTCCTGCGGGTTTCTACTACGGCACAACGCAGAATGCACGAGAGTCCGTGCCCGGCCGTGCTTCAGATTGCGAGACGCCTCTTGTCATGGCGATCGTCGAGAACCGGGCGAAAGAGGTCAGACCGCGTTTTTAGTAGTTCATCAACAGACTGCGCCGTTTTACCTTGAAAAGTGCTACTAGTCCTCTTAAACGGTGTAGTCGCACTCCCAGCTTCCTGAGAGTTGAGCGCCTTTGTCCGAAGCCGACAGAGCTATAAAGCACGTTTCCCGTGTATTTTTTTAATCAGGTCGGTATTGCTATCTTGGATCTGTCAAAACTGACACTCGGGATCCTACAGTTCATAGGTAATTTCCCCTTCCTTCATCCTCCCTTCAAACCCCCAATGGAGGAAGATAAGCAGCGACGCCAACTGACTTTCAAATCGGGCCGTACCTGTATGTGAAGCAATTTTGTGACATTTTTCTCACACATGATGATATTATTATTCACAGCACAAAGCACATTCATTCAATCGGCTGTAAGTAAGCCACAGCCACTCGAATCATATCATTTTCATTCACACGCGAATGTGTGTGGCCTGCTTGCTGCATAATTTTGGGAACCCAGAAACGTCTAGAAGTTACACCGTTACCACATCCGTCATTGAGCAGTTTGGTGCTCCATCCAAGCTTGTAATTGTGGACAGCAAGAAGGCTGAGGTCAGACTCGGTGTGAACTACTACACGAGGTGTGGGACGTCCCTGCTAGCTTGTTTGGCATATCATGGATGCTACCTCATTTGAAAGGTGGCCAGCAGAATTATTTATTTGTCATTAGAATGAAGTGAAAAAACAATCTGTGTAGCTGCAATCAGTCGCCTTCCGTGATGGTGCTCTCATTGCTGGCCAGCTCATCTCATCATCGCATCGAATAAGCCATGGCTGTGACACACTTTTTCAATAGGTGCTATCCTCAAGTGCCCTTGGAAAGGGGCTTCTTTGATGATACCCAGGTAGTGAAGTAGATTGCTCTTCAAGTAATAAAATGATTAACCTCAAGATACAATTATCAGTCATTATCATTTTCGGGGGCTGCTTTCGTCTACCTGATATACCATTACTCACCTGAATTGAACTGAACTGAACTAATGATATATCAAGACAAGTCGCCGACGTGGTTCCTACCTTTGTCGTTTTAGGCATACTCACTTCTTCGAACCATGACAAGTGGGGGCGGCGCCAGTTCAGACGCAACCGCAGACGAGATTGCTGCCGCAAAGTATTTGGCTCTCAGCGCTGCGGGCGCGTTGCTACACTTCATCGGGAGCCAGCAGATAGGGATGCGTGTTGTTCCGGGGAGCATTGGCATAAAAGACCTGCAGCTAACCAGCTACATGCAGCTCGACCGGCAAACAACAGCGGCGCTGGAAATAGTGCGAAGCCAGAGACCACCCCCAGGTACACAGGAACAGAGCTTTTTCAATAATCAGGTGTATCAATGATTCGCTCGTTTAGAACTCAAAGCATTTCGTCACAAAGGACCGGATAATTATACCATATGCAGTATTACCTGATAAGGTTGAGATGTTTCACATGCATGTTGGTGAAGCATCTGCTGTCATTCTGTGCATTGTGACGTGCCTGTCTTTGCAGGAGGGAATATGAAGCATGCTTGCTCCAGCGGCACACTGTTCCAGATACTGAACAAGACACGCACTGCCTGCGGTGGCCGTCTCTTGAAAGCGTCGCTTTTGCAACCACTGATCGATGCGGGCACCATTATGGCGCGCCTAGACGCTGTGGAGGAGCTGTCTGGTTGCGTGGAGCCGTGCACTACCGACAACACGGACGCCAATGCTGGCGACGCTGAACAAGTTCACGCAATGAGCTTTGGACTGGCGCTCTGGCTCAAAAACAACTTACCACGGGACCTCGATCAAACGTGCCGGGGCCTTGGCCTCATGTCTGGGTCCACCGCAAAAAACAGCACATCGTTGGCACAGCAGCTCACCAAACTCGTGCATGCGGTCCTATCTCTGAAGAAACTTCTCTCGGTGCTCCCTTCCCTGGCCGAAATTCTTCAGCCAGCCACCGCGACGTTGTTGACAGCAGTCAGGGCCAATATTCAGACGCCTATCTTTGCCGATCTTTTGGCAGCCATTCATGAATGTGTCGATGAGGATGCCGATGCACTAAAGAATCCCTTCATGAGCCAGATTCAGTGTGTGTTTGCTGTTAAGGTGAGTCGAATTTACCCGTTTCTTTTTTGAACATTTCTCAAGTAATATTAAGACAGACGGCGGCCGTTGCCTTTGTGAAATACTCGCCTTGGAAATATGGAGTCATCGCTATCATTCTCAATTGAGATATTTAGAGGACTGTATCCTATGACCTGATTTCTTCCCTAAGGGTACCTTTTTGTGTCCAGCCTCAAGTGGATCAGTTTCTCGATCTGTCGCGGAGCACCTTCGCGTCCGTTACTCATCGCATCCAAGAGCTCGTGGACGACTATCGCACAACCACCGGTATCCAAGGCCTGAGGACAAACTACACCGCGCGACGCGGCTTTGGCATCATTGTACCGAAGGGGAAGCGAAAGAAGGATGAGCTGTGCGGTAGCCAGTCTCGACAGGGGGGGAGGGGTGATGCGCCCGACGTTCCTGAGGAATTTCAGGTGCTGGAGACCAAAACAAGCTACTGGCTTTGTTCAACGCAGGTAACGGAGGGGGCGCTTTGCACGATTCAGTTTCGAATTTGTCGCCTGGGAAACATATGTAGCCATATGCATACAGTGGGCAGGAAAATCTGTAAGCTCATTTAGTAATGCCTCGTCTGATACATTGTTTCTTTAAAAAAGATGTAGGCCGATGATCAGAAAGTGGGGGTGTCCTATTTCAATCTTACCGAACTATGGAATTGAAAGTCTGTGGTTGTGTGACAGGAGCTGAATGCCTTAAACTCCAGACTAAGAGAGGCGTCCATGGATTGCCTGCGGCTATCTGAACAGGTTCAGAGCCACCAACAGTAGCCTGGACGTTTGGGGCAATTGTTTCCATTAGTGTCAATTCTCTACAAATCCATAGTTGCACACATAGTTGCAGTTGCATAGTTGCAGGCTTGAATAGTGCCCATGTTTAGATTATGCCGCGGAAAGTGACGCGTCTGCTTTTGAATATTGGGTATTTGGTGCATGATACAAAACAAAACCAGTAGTGTGGGCTGACGCGACCAATACTGCGACATGCAGGCTCTGGAGTCTCTGCGCGCTGGGATCCTACAGCACATGCCACAAATACGAAAAGTAATCGACAACATTGCGTTGCTGGACATGCTGCTAGCGTTTGCAGAGGCAGCTGTATACTCACGTGGACTTGGACAGGTGCTGAGGCTCGATACGTATCCCACCTCATCGACATGCACCATTGTTTGCCATCACGATCCCACATTCCGCCTGATAGTTGAGTTACATCCTACCTTTGGGTGACTCGTGCAAACTCTACTGACAACTCTCATTTGAGTAGCAACGCCTGCTGACGATGCATTCAACATGTTCCACCCTTTTCAGCCGTATTGCAAGCCCCAAGTGTTGTCCAGTCAAGCTGCACCACTGGCAATCATAGGTAACACATCCCTCGAGAACCGTGTGATCTGGCACTTAAATCAATTCGGCGCTATACAAATACCCAACTTAGATTTGCCCGTCCCTTGACTTATTAAAAAAGGGCTGCGAAGCAATGTGACTGCAAGTGTTACCGCGCGAAAAAGCATACGTGAGACCGTCACTGCCAAGATTATGTTATAGAAAGGAAATCCCACAGTGTGTTGCGACTCATTCAGGCGGACGGCATCCGATACTAGAGAAGAAAATGGCCAATGACGCTGATTACCACCCCAACGACACCTACCTCTGTCGCACAAGTAACCTCGCGATCGTGACGGGGCCCAACATGAGCGGCAAGAGCACCTACGTGCGCCAGATTGGTTTGATTGTCATCATGGCGCAGGCCGGATCCTTTGTGCCCGCTTCCTTCATGTCTTTCTCTCCATTTCACTCTGTCGGAACCCATGCCGTCAGCACGGGCGCTTCGGCAGCGCACGACACGTCAAACTTCATGGCGGAGATGATGCAGACGGCGCAAATTTTCCGCCAGCACCTGCCCCGCGCCCTCGTTCTGATGGACGAATTGGGTCGGTCCACCTCCACAACGGATGGCCTCGCGCTCTCGGTAGCGGTTGCCGAGCAGCTGCTTGCCTCGGATGCAATGAGCATCTTCACCACTCACTTCCCTGCCATGGCCGAGCTCCCACTGGTGCAAAGCAGATGCAAAATATGGTTCGCTGCTCCTTTCATCCCTGAACCCCAACAATAAAGCATCGTGAAATCCAAAATCTGGCAAGTTGTAGGAGTATCTTTCACCTACTGCGCCGCTATCACGCATTGTTACGAGCTTCCACTCAGCAGGGTTTCACAAGTATAGCAGCATGACGGCAAGCACCTTATTGCTACGGAGACGATAGCTTCATCATATGCTCGTTTTGTGCCCTTTTCAATTTATTCAGTTTCTTGACGCTCGGATGGGCTTCTGTAGGAACTTTGGTGTGAACGTCCAGGAGGACGGCATCGAGTTCACCCGCAAGCTTGAACCTGGGGTGGTGAGGCTCGAAAAGTATGGGATCGAGCTGGCAAAGACATGCGGCTTCCCTGCAGAGGTAAAGCCTTTGAAAGTTGATGGCATACCTGATGTATGATTCATTGTTTGGGTATCAGTGAACTTCCCGTCATGCTGAACATAGGCCAATATCTTTTAAAAAGCTCGTCTTAAAGGCGTTGTTGTGGGACTTCTGTAACCCGCGGTTGCGTGGGTGCTTTAATGCCACAGGTCATTCATTCTGCTGGGGAGATATATGACGTTCTGGTAGATTCCAGCAGAGCGTATGGTAACGACAGCGGCGGAAATAATCAGCCTCTGCAGGCTAGCAAGAGATTGGGCTTGAAATTTACTCCTTTCAGGGGTGCCATAACTTCTGGTGGGGTTGCTTCTTCAAGAGAGGAAGCCTCCACTGTCTCGATACCTTGGCCGGGTGCAGAAAAGGCTGCCGCGCCAGCGAATGAGCTGCCGGCAGCGTTGAGTAATACTGGGAACCAGCATAGACTCCTTCGATTGCAGCACAAACTGATGTGCGTAGCTTTGAGAGCTACATCCGGGGAGGGTACGTCTGCGGAGGAAGTTCGCCGACAATTGGCCCCTCTAAAGGCTGAGGCTGCTGGCATGGTAGCGCGCGGCTTCGCGACCCCAATTGCCAGCATGTCCGACCCAACAAGGGGTAGGGCTACCAATCCTTCTGCTAATCAATCCTTGCACACATCTTAGGCGCTTCACACGGCTTTGTGCTACCTGCTTCTATGGACACTCACTCAATGGGTAGTAGAGTGCACACCACAAATGAATATGGTGCGCTGAAGCGCACCGAGTCCCTTTTATTCATAAGCCAAGCCCTGCTGTGCGGAAAAGCTCAGCAAATCAGAGTAGTAGTGGGATGTAAACCTTGTATTTATTTGCGCAATGCATGCATGGCCTCCTCAATCACCATATTCGTCCCCTTGCGTGTATCACAGAAAATGAAACAGATTTACAACAAGCACCAATTTTACAACTAGATATTATGTAAGGGCATTGTTACATATGCTGTATATAGGAGGCTTAGTAATATACAATAATTAGGGCGGGGGCTCCTTGTCTAGCATCTCCGGATTTGTGGTGGGGCTTTATTCCCCCCTGGGAGTGCCTAATAAGGTGTGAGTCGGTTGCAGCGTTTGTTGGGTGGGACGTTACGGGGGGTGCGGTGAAGATCTTTATAAATTGTGAAGGATTTGGTGCGGTAAATGTGGAGATAGTGGTGGCGAAGCCATTGGAGAGTGTGTTTGTGCATTCGGGTAGTGTCTCGGGTGGGGGTGGGTGGCGGTTTGTCGGGGGGGGGGGGGGGGGGGGGGGGAAGATGGATTCGGTTTTCAGGTTGATTAAAAATGTTATACAGGTGAGAGTGAGGGCGTGAGGTTTGCCCGTGCGACTGATGACGATAGGAATGATGTCAATCTGGGCTCCAGATTAATGCGAGAAAAGTGCGTCCCCAAGGGGGGTGTATTTTTTAAATGAGGTGGTGGGTATCCTTAAGGTATAATCTTATCCGTGTATTACTTCCATTCCCCGGTTTGAATTTTGCGAATGGATGAGTAGCGGCGACGTGAGCAGCAGGCTTTCCCCACGAGGCGTGGTTCGAGGAGGCGAATGAAGTAATGTATGTGTGCTTGGGGTTTGAGTTGGGCATGTAGAATATCTTCCGGCAAGACAACGGGTGACGGAGTATGTGTCGAGGCCTACATCCACTCGTCCAGTGGGCATGTTGTGGTGTTGGGTGCATGGTGCGTCGAGATGCGGAAGGGGTTCATGGAAAGTGTGAGTTGTGAATGGTTTAATGGGTTTGTTTCCGAAGTCTGCGGTGATAACCTCCCATAAGCGAAGGAGGAGTTGAAGAATATTGTTGTGTCTATCTTGTCGGAATCCTAACATGGAGGGACATTGTTTTGTTCCATGAGAGGAGGTGGGTGTTGCCTGCGCCCCCCGAATATTCCATTTGTTCGTGAATTGTTCGGATGTGAGTGTGACGAGTACAGTCCTGCAACAGTACATTGCAGGATATTGTACAGGTACTCGTTACGGATTCCAATTCGTACTTTTCCACAGGACGGACGTATACTCGTGGGTACGTCGCTACTGCAATATTGTAATGGTGCTGATGCTACAGTACGACCAGTACCTCCCGGTACGTACATATATGCATAATTAATCTAACTAGCCAGATGACGCGCCAAAACGAGCTCTTCAATGCAGAAGGAGCCGCGTCGTGAAACCCAATGCTAGGCAAGCCGCGTCTCGAGGCAGATGACGACGGTTAGACAGCGCCAACGCCTGACACGTAAGCGTAGCTTGCAGGCGTAATTAGTTTGGGCTGAAACCTATTTAAGCCCCGTGCAATAGGGGGAGGTGACAGAACCTTTTAACAATTCCTTTGTTCACTTACAACATCTACTGCCTAAGTACAGCAGTGAAACATCTTTCATCATTGCCTCTCGACAACATCATTTTGCCATCTTGCAACGACAGAACTAGACAGACTAGAACAGATTTGTGCTAGCGTTTAGCTTTCAGAGGCTAACCGCCACACTGGTTTCGGAGCTCTTCGGTCGACGCACGCTTTCGTTGCTCGTTGATTTGCTCGACGTTGCTTGACTGAGTTGAGATGGCTTCTCTAGGACCCGGACATTACGTGGTGTTGGTAATTCACGTTGGAGGAACTAATCCGTCGGACTTGAAGTTGGTGTTATAGCGTGAGCCTCGTTCTGGTAAAACTTGGTTCCCAGTTGGCTCTGTCTTACCTAACGAAGAGCATGTCGACGCTGTTGTTCGCGAGTTACACGAGGAGACCGGTCTTGTTTTGACACCGGATGATTTGACGCTGTTGAGTGGTGAACCTGTTAACATTACACTACCTCAAGGACGACAGCTTGTCTACGTGTACTCGGCTTCTATTCCTGTCCTGTTTGCTACGAACAACTTACGCACACCTGCTCAGGTTGAACATGCTGTTTTAGCACAGTCAACAGTTAATCCGGATGGCACTTACGTCGTCCCGGACACCATCAACATTGACGGTCTGACACTTACGCCCGCACAGAATGGGTTACGTCGTGTTGAGAAGCACAAGAGTGAGTTACTTCACTTTGGTTACGTGACTCAGTGGGAATTCTTTTATCGAGCTGTTGTTCAACATGCTCCATTCCTGCTTGACGACGCGTCTATCCCGAGACAGTTCCACATGTACTCCCGTTTTACGACGGTCGACTCTGGTTATGTTTGGCTGCTGATTCGCGGACACATCAACCGACTGACTGGTGAAGGGCCTACAGATTTACGAGTGGGAAAGCCGATGCCTACCCACAACTTGGCTGGACTACCTGTGACCCTCACGGAGACCCAACTTCGCTGGACATCTGAATGGTTGGTGGTTGAACCGGAAAACTCAGCCTCCAATTCTAGCTACGTACGACGAGCTTGTTACGGAGTTACGCAAGTCAATGTTTCTTCCGAACATCAAGGACGATGCAATTAACGCTTTGCTCAGCTTTACGAAGAGCAGCACGATGAGTTACGCGGTCTACACTAAGCAGTACAACGACTACTTACGTCGGTCTCGTGAACATCTGACAGCTAGTGTACAGTGTGTACGCTTCATTAATGGCCTAGCGAACACTTCGCTCAAGAACCAGGCTAAATCACACCGAGCTCAGAAGGGGTACCAGATTACACTAGCGGAGCTGCAAAATTTCCTGAACGACGTCGTTACAGATTCGCCGGAACTCGGCAATACGAAGTCTACTGCTCGTCCATCTTCCCAGCCTACACGCAAGCGTAATTTTGAGGACCCTCTCGACGAGGCCTCTAACATCTGGAAGCGTAACAAGGGTGGCCGTGGCCGCGGACGCGGACGCGGACGCGGACGTGGTGGAGGCAACAATGGTGGACGTGGTCAAACATCTGGCCGCGAAGATTTTAACACACTCTCAAAGGCAATGACACCTGAGGAACGTCAACGACACATGGACGAAGGACTCTGCTTTAAGTGCCACAAGAAGGGACACCGACTGTTCCAATGCCCGGAGTTCAAGGGCAAGGCACCGATGGAACCTAAGAAGCAATGATGGTGGCAAGGCTGTTCTACTAATGAACTGGAGCAGCCGGCTACATCTATTGTTCATTCTGAGACACTGTTAGCGACAGAGGTCGTCGAAACTCCTTCGGCATCTCCATCGACTACAGTCGCGACACCTGCAACCCTAGTAGCAGGTCGTCGTCGTCAGACTAAGCAGAGACAGAGTCGTAAACATGTAACCAGACGTTCAATTGATTGGAAACTGGTTGACTCAGTCTTTGACCCTTTGCATGCACGATTCAACTTCACATTGGAGGGATGTGCTGATGATGAAGGTCTTAACTCGCACGGTGACTTACCTCACTGTTCGCCGAGTGACTCGATTCTAGACAGAGATTTGTCAGGAGAACGGGTGTTCATCAACCCACCCTGGGAGTTAGCTGAGCAGATTGCGCAGCATTTTGAGGACTGTCGACGAAAATCTCCGACATTTACGATGGCTGTTTTTGTACTACCGAAATGGGCGAAATTTACTCAAGTGACTAAGAACTGGAAACTCTACCAAGAATTCCCAGCGAGGACACAGCTTTTTACTCGTCAGTCACTGGAGAACCCAGCGCAACAGGAGGTGGTTGCTCCAGCCCTTTGGCATGTACAGCTGTGGTTAGTCGACGCAGATTGTGCGTTTAACGACTCAACAGAACCTACAGCACCTGATCAACCCGACTCGGTACTTGTACCTTCAGACGACGCGGAACCGTCCATCGCTACGCTGCAACAATTTCCTTTGCCAGCTACAACCCTACTGACTGACCTCGCGGAAGCTCGCCCGTTAATTCGAACCGAGTTGACTGTGAAAACTCCTGATGGCGGATACCAAATTTCTGGATTAGTGGACTGCGCTACGACACTTGATTTTGTGTCAGAGGACTTTGTACGACGCTTTGCTTTACAGACTCGGAAGTCTGCAAGTAAGACTCCAGTTCGACTCGCTAACGGACAACGAGTGACTTCTACGACAGTCTGTGACGTCACATTTGAGCTGGCTCGACACGAGTTTCACCGGACTTTTTACGTCTTACGTGATTTACGTACAGCTGATTTAATCTTGGGTTTACCATGGCTTGATGACGAACAAGCCTCTTTACAGTTTGGTTCAACCAGAATTTTTACATTAATGGACGGCACAACAGTGGAGACTACGCTCGAGGAACGACGCCCTGAGTGTCTACTACTGTCGTCTACGAAAGTTCAAAAACTCATGCGCAAGACGCACCGCAGCAAGGGACGTCATGCTGATTTTTACGTCATTGAACTTACGTCAGCCGTTGAACAACCGACAGACTTTCACACTGGAGAGGAACTAACTGCAGTCCAACGTGACAACTTCCGGTCGTTACTCTTCGATGACTTCCCGGAGTTACTGCAACCTATCGACTCTCCACATGTAAGCCGACAGTGGGATCATCCCATTAAAACTGTTGGCCCGATGCGACGCCAACATCTGAACAGGTTGTCACTTGCAGAGCGCGCTGAGCTCAATCGACAGCTCAAAGATGCAGTGGAGGCTGGTATGGTCCGTCCCAGCTACAGTGAGTTCGGCTCGCCAATTCTTTTTGTGCGGAAAGCTGATGGCTCGCTACGTCTGTGCATTGACTACCGTGGCCTTAACGAGGTTACGCGTAAAGATGCTTACCCACTTCCGCGTGTGGATGATACTCTCGACGAACTTAAAGACGCAGATTTTTACACACACCTCGACCTCGCTTCTGGATTCCGGCAAGTTCGAGTGCGTGATCAGGACGTTCACAAGACGGCTTTTCAGACCCCTGGTGGCTTAATGGAATGGGTCGCCATGCCGTTTGGCATGTGCAATGCGCCGCCTACATTTCAACGAATGATGAACGACATTCTTCGCGACTTTTTACATAAGTTCGTGACAGTCTACCTTGATGACGTCTGCATTTACAGTCGAACACTGGAGGAGCACCTGGAGCACTCACGTCTAGTCTAGAGCACTCACTCACGTCTAGTGCTGCAGCGATTCAAGGAGGAAGGGCTGAAATTACGCCTTAAGAAATGCTTCTTCGGACTACAACAGATGGAATACCTTGGCTACACTGTGTCCGCCGGTAAAATTTCGGTTTCGACAAAGAAAGTCGAGGCCGTTGCAGACTGGCCAGTGCCCAAGACGCAGAAGGAGGTTCGCAGTTTCGTACAGTTCTGCAACTTCTATGCCAGGTTTATACACCATTTTAGCGATCTTACGGCTCCATTGACGGACTTACTGCGGAAGTCCCAGCCACAGAAGGTTACGCTGACGCCTGCCTTTTTGGAAGCCTTCGAGACTCTCAAGTTACGGCTCATTTCCGCGCCATGCCTGATCCTTCCGGAGGTCGGCTCGGACGCGACGTTCACCGTGGCTACAGATGCTTCCACAGTGGGGATTGCAGCAGCCATGTTGCAAGACCAAGGAGGAGGTCTTCAACCAGTCTCTTACTGGGCGCGTAAGCTGAATCCAGCTGAGCGTGGTAACACTTACTCTGCGTACGACTTAGAAGCTTTGGCCGTATGCGAAGCTGTCAAGCATTGGAGGTGCTATGTTGAAGGCTGTTCTAAGTTCCTTGTCGTAACAGACCACGACACACTGCGACATCTGCTCAGGCAACCGAACAACAGGCTGAACAAGCGGCAAGCAAGATACCTGCGGGATTTGCAACCGTTTGTGGGCTCGATGACACTTGCATATCGCAAGGGAGCTCTGAACGAAGCTGACCCGTTAAGCCGGCGTCCAGACTTCGTACCTCAAGCCACAGTACCCTTATTTTGGGATGGCGAGGTTCCGTCAGAACGAGAATTACGACGGAAGTCCCAGCTGTTGTTTGAAGACGCACCGTTAAATTCACTGACTGTTGATGCGCTGCAGCTGAGCCCTGAGTTCGCTGATCTCATTCGCGAGGGTTCTCACAAGATTCGTTTTATGGGGACGATGGTGAGTGGACAAGAGACAGTCGGATAGAAGCCAGAGACGGGTACTTTTGGCGTCTCAATCGCCTCTGTATTCCACAGAACTCTGAGCTCCGACTGAGATTGATCACAAAGCTGCACGAAAGTTCGTCAGCTGGTCACAGAGGAGTTACTAGCACTTTTGCTAAAGCACTCGACAGATTCTGGTGGAAACGAATCCGCCAAGACGTGACAGATTTCTGTGAACGCTGCGTCGTGTGTCGACGAGCGAAGATTCGACCGCAGATGGCTGCGACTCTTTACCCATTACATGTTCCACCCAGACCGTGGCACACAGTTGGTCTTGACTACTTAACACACTTGCCTGAGAGCAACGGCTTTAACAGTGTGCTGATTGTAGTAGACCATCTAACTCGAATGGCCCATTTTCTGCCATGTACAGAGTCGATTACTGCAGAAGAAACTGCCACTTTGTTTTTTACCGGGAGTCTACCGCTTACATGGACTGCCCCGTGTGCTGATCAGCGACCGCGACCCGAAATTTGTCAGCGCCTTCTGGCATACACTTTGGAGACGCCTCGGAACGCGTCTGAACATGTCTTCCAGCCGACACCCAGAAACAGACGGCTTGACAGAGCGTGTGAACAGCACATTTCAGCAGCTTCTTCGTTGCTTCTATTGCTATGATGGCTCTGATTGGTCGACACTTCTACCGCAAGTGGAGTTTGCGTGCAACGCTTCGCGTGCACTCGGAATTGTGCACACACCGTTCGAGGCTAACTTTGGATTCTCTCCTGAGGAGCCTCCTGACCTACTGTTCAGCATGCGACCGTCGATTCCAATTTCGCAAGACGCAACAAAACGGTTGAGATTATTACATGAAGTACACACCTTGGTACGCTCAGTGTTACAGCTACACAAGGACGAGATGCAGGCGCGCACAGAACCGTCTACAGCGCCACACTTCGCTAAGGGAGACAAGGTGTCAGTCGTCACAGCAAACCTTTTTCTGCGAGGACAACCAAACCGGAAACTCGGAGACAGACAGCTTGGCCCTTTTACAGTGGAGGAGCATATTGGGAAACACAGTTACAGATTGAGACTACCAGCGACAGTACGCTTACATCCTGTGTTCCATGTTAACAACTTACGACCCTGTGCTACTGCTCCACTACGACCAGCTGTCCCGGTGACTATACATGAAGGAGACGATGAGGAGTTCGACGTCTCGCACATCTCTGCGGTGTGCATCAAGTCGCTACCCGGGCGACGAGGCAAATATCTGCTCTTCATGACACACTTCAGTGATGACGACATTCCACCTGTCTGGCACCGGTTGAACGAGGTACACCGGACGATTGCGTTACAAGATTTCTTGGAGACGCCCCAATGGCGCAAGTTCGCCAAGACTCATGCTTACATTGACTTCATGCACGCTCACCCAGCGCGCATTCCTGAGTCCCAGTAACTGCTTCAGTAAAGGAGCTTTGACCACGGAGGTCTGCCTAGCGGCAGCCTCACAGATCTGTCAAGAGGGGGAGGGTACGAGTGTGACGAGTACAGTCCTGCAACAGTACATTGCAGGACATTGTACAGGTACTCGTTACGGATTCCAATTCGTACTTTTCCACAGGACGGACGTATACTCGTGGGTACGTCGCTACTGCAATATTGTAATGGTGCTGATGTTACAGTACGACCAGTACCTCCCGGTACGTACATATATGCATAATTAATCTAACTAGCCAGATGACGCGCCAGAACGAGCTCTTCAATGCAAAAGGAGCCGCGTCGTGAAACCCAATGCTAGGCAAGCCGCGTCTCGAGGCAGATGACGACGGTTAGACAGCGCTAACGCCTGACACGTAAGCGTAGCTTGCAGGCGTAATTAGTTTGGGCTGAAACCTATTTAAGCCCAGTGCAGTAGAGGGAGGTGACAGAACCTTTTAACAATTCCTTTGTTCACTTACAACATCTACTGCCTAAGTACAGCAGTGAAACATCTTTCATCATTGCCTCTCGACAACATCATTTTGCCATCTTGCAACGACAGAACTAGACAGACTAGAACAGATTTGTGCTAGCGTTTAGCTTTCAGAGGCTAACCGCCACATGAGGGATGTGTATAGCGATGTGTCGTCCGTGGAAGGAGAAGTCTTCCGCTCACCTTCCACTACGCCATTACGCTCAGATATAGCTAGAAGGTTCGTGTATTTAGTGGTGAGGTTGAGTGGTGTGATGGTGGAGGCTGGGCTGTATTTCCGGGCATTTGTTTTCAGATTAGTTTAGATGCGCGTATTAGTTTGGGGGGGGTGAGGGTCGTCGGGTAGGGTTGTGTACGGCCAAGTCTAATTGCCTAAGGAGATTTTAGACCCTAAAGTTTATCGGATCAGGGGCTTACCCATTTTCTACGGAGACTCTTAGGAGGTAGGCCTTGTCGTAGCTCTACTTGGAGTTGTTACGTGCTTTTTATTTCATTGCCGTTGTGAGTGGCTAGGCATGCTGATGTGCGGGTTTGGAGGGTTATTAAGATGGAGAAGAGGATTTCTCTGTAAAAGTGTTGTTGCATGGTTTGCGGGCTGCGGATGCATTTCTGGTTCAGCCGGAAGGAGCATGCTATGTCGGATAGAAGGGAGGGGGAGTCCAGTTTTAGGCCCAGGTCGATGGCAGCGAGTTCAACGCGCGATGGATGGTGTGTAATGGTAGAGGTGACTATAACTGTTAGTGTGGCGGTTAGCCTTCGGAGAGCTAAATGTGTTAGCACTAGCATTGCATTACCTAGTGCTTATGTACAAGGTAGCTAGTCCTTATCTTGGTACTTAGCGTTGTACTAATAGCGGTACTCTATTTCCCCGTTAGTGGCGGTCGGCCGGCCATGCCGGTGCCTTTGCCGGCCGCGCCATCTCTCTCTTTTCACCCCCTTTGTCCCCACTGTTGGCCCCCTAGCGGGGCCGGCTAGACTACCCGTGTAACCATTGTACTTCCAAACTCCAACAAGTTATGGGCCACCTACAACGTTACCCGGGATAGTCATCCCTCCGAAATACAACTGCCCCAAGTAGGAGAAGAGCGTGCAACCTGGATACTCGCTATGAAGTCAAAACCGACGCTTGCCGCCCAAGGTCCCCCGTGGCCGCCCTAGGCTAGCAGTACTCCTCCGCCACCCAAGGAGAAGAGCGTGCCACCTGGATACTCGCTTGAACTACCACTACCGACACCAGCCGCCCATGGGCACATATGGCCGCCCTAGGTTGGTTGTCTACACCACCCCGGTCACATCTCACCGATGCTATCGACCGGATCTCATTTCAAACCAAATTCAAACCGATTCGCGAAAATTCGGTCCGCGCGTACTTTAAATAGTACGCCGCCTGTAGAGGGTGCCGGTGCGGGTTCCCTTCCAGTCCCATATCCCGGGGGCGCAAAACAAAAAAAAACTGATTTTGTTTTTTCCGGAGGCAAAGCCGCGACGCTCATCTAACTTAGCGAGGTTCTAACCTTGCCCACGGCGAAGGGGGGGAGTCGACACGATATCGCCCGGGTATTACTTTCGACACGATAGCGCCCGGCTATTACTTTTGAGTGCCTACACGCCGGTGGCAACCCTGTTGGCTTTTTCCCTTCCTCTCCGGTCGCTCTCATGCGATAGCTAATTCGCCCGTGGACGGTTTTTCCCCGCTACACGTCCGACTAGTACATTGAGCAGTACATTTTGACCAGTTTTCTGTCGGCAACTTCGGAACTTCCCGATGGCATCCCGTTCATGTGAGCATTTGTAGCGTCACCTACCCGGCTTGAGATACCGCTACCGGAACAACGCCTACGACCAAAATGACTCCTTCCTTGAAGACAAGCAAGGGCGACGACAAGACCTACGCTACCTTGAGGGGGAGTGTTAGCACTAGCATTGCATTACCTAGTGCTTATGTACAAGGTAGGTAGTCCTTATCTAGGTACTTAGTGTTGTAGTAATAGCGGTACTCTATTCCCCCGTTAGTGGCGGTCGGCCGACCCTGCCGGTACTTTTGCCGGCCGCCATGTCTCTCTTTTCACTCCCTTTGTCCCCACAACTGGCCCCCTAGCGGGGCCGGCTAGACTACCCGTGTAACCATTGTACTTTCAAACTCCAACAAACTGCAGACACAAATCTATTTTGTTCTATTCTTGTCTGTCGTTGCTCAATTGTTAGGTGGATGTGCAGATGGAGGGAAAATGAGAAAATGCTCACTGTTTGTACTTAAGCATAATATGTAATCTAACAAAGGGAATAATTAAATGGTTTCGTCACCTCCCTCTACTGCACTAGGCTTGTATACCTTTTCGCCTAGTTAGCTTACGCCTGCTTATACTCGCTTACGTGTCAGGCGTTAGGGCTTTCCAACCGTCGTCAACACTCTTAGCGACGCGGCTCGTCTAGCCTAGGGAATCACATTCTGCATTGGAAACCTCGCTTGGCGTGTCATCTGGGTAGTGAGATTAACAGTGCGTACATGTATGTACCGGGAGGTACTGGTAGTACAATACGCATCAAACCCCTCGCTAAATTGTAGTAGCGACGTACCCGCGTTGTACGTCCTTCCCATGGAAAAATACGAATTGGATTTATTAACGAGTACCGGTACAATGTCTTGTAATGTAGTGGTACATGATTGCACTCGTCACATTAGGGAGGTGTTTGTGGAGGGGTGGGTGGCAATTGCTCCGAGGGGGGCTGGGCTACCTTTCTTAGAGCGGTCAATATGGACGTAGGTCGTCCACTCATGATGGGCGAGATCGCATGGCAGGGAGGTAGTAAAAAATGAAAATGAAATTGAAATTGAAATTATGTGTCGTTGCACAAGACGTCCGTTGGCGGCGGCCCCGGAAGTGCGCTCGAAGGCATGTCTTCATTCACCCCCATCTCCTCGTGGTGGGCGTTGGTAGCCTCGTAGCCGTGCCATACCCGGAAAAATATGAGGGCCTGCCGGGGTGTAACCCTAAACCCTTAGTGGGTACACGCAGCGGCGAGCACGGGCAGATCCGTGACGCGGAGGGGGGGGGAGTTGGCGGCGATTGCTCGAAAGCAACGCCATGGAAGGGCGCTCGCAACTCGCCACTCGAGTTGCCGAAGACATGCGTACCATGGGGGTGGAGCACGCCTAAAGTATCACGGAGGAGAGTTGCAGCCGGAGGAGCGGCACAGTCTTGTGGAGGCGATCCCATGGATTTGCCTCCGCTAAAAGTCCGTGTACGAAAAAATGAAAACGATTTACAACTATAGCCAATCACATTATGGCTATTGTCTAAGGGCCTTCTTGCATATGCCATCTAGGACTTATTATAAAACATTTAGGCCGTGGGGTCTTCTTGTCCATCTTCTCAGAAGGTTTGGTGGGGCTGTACTTCCCCCTAGGAGGTTTTTGGTAAACTAGGCTTAATGTATGGGATTGACTGGGGGGGGGGGGGGGGGGGGGGGGGTTGGAAATCATGTTGAAGTATTTGTTTATAATAAGTTGCGAGGGATTTGAAAGCCGTGAAGCATCGCTTAGGTATGGCCCTCGCTCGACGTCGACCACCATGCTCATGTCGAGCCGGCCTCAAAAGGGGCAACACGACACCAACATCAAAGAGGACTGTCGCTACCGGAGGAGCGGCGAGGTTTGGCGGCGGCGATACTACTGCTCATGGTCAACCGCCGCCGGAAAACACGGCATTTGAAATTGTTGGCAACAATACCGGGTGAAACCGGTTGCTGTCTCCGAGCCCTCCTTGCTATGCCAAATTAAGACGCATAAGCTAGGGCTAGACCGTGAACCACTAATCCTCGCCTCTCCTAAGACAGTAGTACTGATACCGTCCAAAACATACACGTAAACAATTTTGATTTTTTCTTTTATATGTAGTCTTTTGCATACGGTATGAAATGTAAATGTCGCAACTTTCCACGATACGCGGCTTGCTCCAGCCGCGGCGGGGGCGCTGATCGGCTAGGCTAGTTAGCTTGTGCTTGCTGTCGAGTCGGGTCTACCTCATTTGTCCTCCTGCGCGACTCCGGCCGTGCCCGAGTTTGGGGGGGAATGCAAGCGAGAAACCCCCTTGCTCAGGTTGTCGACGGTTCCTTCTCGATCCACGCGACCCCCGTCCGAGATAATCGTTGCTCCCCCCGTCGCAGCTAGCCACCTAGCCTAGTCCGCCTTCCTCCTTCGGGGGCTGGGAAGAAGAAATACCTAAGCTTCATACGGTGTCGGCTGGCGCTTTTGCATCCGTGCCATATTTTTTCTCTTGTCCCATGTCCTTCGCCGTCTATTTTCCAACACATGTCTGATCGCGCTATGGCCGGCCGTACCCTCCCCCGGTGGATTACGTTGTTAGGGTGCCGCCTACTACATGAGCAGTGTGCAGTTACGCTAAACCTAGGTAAAATGCATGAGGCATCCTATCGATAAGTGGGTACCGACTAGGGGAGGGGTTGGTCGAACACATGGATCGAGTCGCCGCTCCGCAAAATATGGTGGGCACGAAAATATTTAATAAAAAACCCTCCGTACCGGACTTTCCTAGCGGTGGATGATCAAGTGGACCTCCGCTGCCAGACCGTGTCGCTCCTCCGGCCGCGACCCTCCAATGGTCTGCGTAGTCTCTCGCATCGCCCCCATAGGAGGCTCGAGTCCCACAAGGCTAGTCGGCTGAAAGCGAGCGCCATGCCCATGCGTTGTTTCCCACCTGTCCGCCGCTTGCTCCAACGCCCGCCACCGACTCACATCCGTCCGTACCCTCTTCGCCGCAAGACGACCCCTCAAATACATGTCCTGCCCATAGACATGAAAGCATGTGAGGAGTATCAAGGATTGAAAAGAAATATCGGACTAGCCGAGCGGGAGATCTTGACGCTAGTGCACAAATAGTATTTTAAAAGCCCTCCGTATTGAGACTTCCAGACAACTGCCGATCCGCGGATCGCTTCCGCCGGATTTCACCTTGCCTTGCCCCTAACCGTGCCATGCATGGCACGGCTATAGGCTTACGAGTGCCCACCACGAAGAGGTGGGGGTGAGTACCGACGGGCCTCCCAGCGCACCCCCCTCATGGGCCGTCGCCATTGCGCCGCCGGCGGGCGCCGGAAAACCCGGTACGGAGGGTTTGAATAATGTCCGTACCCCCACGGCCTTTTGGAACCGGCAAGAGCGACCATGCCCCACCCTACCGCTAGGCACGCATAATATTAGAGAATGCGAGCCCGGGTCAGCGCGGAGGCTCGCACTCAAAACAAAGGTGCTCGATGGACGCGCGAATAGTGGACAGAGGGTACGGTCGCTAGTTGGTTTCCAAACAAGTACCCGAGTACCAGACTGAAACAGCCGGGGAAATGGCCGGAAAATTTTTCAGCGCGCGGAGGCAAATCTTGCTGTCTCGGTCCTCCCCACCTGCCCTCGAGGTGACGGGGGACCTCGACTAGGAAGGAAGTCGTTGCGACGGGATGAGCGGCTGCGACCTTGGGGCGGGGCTTACGGGATGCGAAGGTGGGATCGACGAGCGAGGTTGAGAATCAAGTATCCCGGGCCATCATCGTAGTACTCAATGAAAATACAACGAAGCGCTTTGGGTGAGAGTTTGACCGCGTAGCGGGCCTTTAGGCGGAGGTAGATCGTGCAACCAAAGACCTTGACGTGAGCGGGGTCAGTGGGGGCGCCACGAAGGATTATGTAAGGTACACCGCCAGAGCCGTACCATCCGAAAGGCGTGGGGAGGCGGTTGCGGAGGTAGACAGCCGTGCGCGTGACGATCCTGCAATACTTGGTGAGACAGTTGGCATGTTGAAGCATTGCCATGGCGGATTCCACAAGCGTGTCCCACTGTTGCTCCACCTTAGCGAGTTGGTTGTGTGTGTATCGGGCCTTAAATTGAGTGGTGTAGCCCAATCACGATACTATTGTGCGGCAAGCAACATCAAGGTGGTTCGGATCACAATCACATTTGAGGGTGGGCCTGAAGGCTCGACGAGGGTGCATGCCGGAGTGCAAGTTCATGATGTCGGTGAGAACATAACAAAGAGCGGGAACAAGTGCTTTCTTGGATGGGAGTGTAAGGAGCGAAATGTAATTAGAAAAGCGATCAACTACACCAAACATATATTTGGCTTCCCCCGGCCCGGTCTCCTTGAGTGAGCCGAAGATGTCGGACCTGAATGCATGACAACAAGCTGTCGCCTTATTGCAACCGGACTGAGTGCTGACAGCGGCATGGTCTGATTTGGCTACAACGCACGCTTCACATGACATGCGGGGGACGTGTCTGTCGTAGTGTCGTACTTCGGTCCAATGTTATATGCGCTCCGGAGTGCGAGAGTCATGGTGTCCCTGCCACGGTGAGCAAGTCGATGGTGCCACAAAGTTATGTCAGCATACGTGGGGCCAACACCTTTGAAAGCAAAGAGGAAATGGAACTCACCGGGAAGGGTATGAAGATGAAGAAGATTGTTGTGCATGACGAGGATGAAGCTTCCATGTGGGTCACTGGTGGTAGGTTGCACGATGGCATGGTAGTGGAAGCTGATGTTATGCCGTTTGCGGAAACTCTCATGAGAGATAATGCTTGGGGCTCCGCGCTTGGACATGTCGGGCGCATGGGCGGCCCGACCGTGGAGCTCGCGAGTATGGCCATCTTGGTAGGCAAGGCGGAGCTCAACGAGCCCCTACCCGTGGATGTCAACGTCGATGCCCTTAACGTGGATGGGGTTGCGAGGCTTGATGTAGGCGTGTAGCTGCCCGCGATGAAGGCATTACGGTTGGCCTCCGGGTTGATGTTGGCACCCGCGTCTACAAAGCGAAGAGCGGTGGGCGCATGAGACACCAAGGCATTATACGCCGCGGGTGATCCCGTGGGCGAGTTCATTTTGGTGAAGAGTGACAAGAGGTGGGATAATTGTTGGACGGCATGTCATAGTCTGATTGGGAAGCATCGGTGCCATGAGCATAGAAATCCATGTCGAGCATGTTCTTGAGCTTAAATTGCTCATTGGATGGGGACAAGGACGGGTGGGTGGACTGGTAGAACGTTATGTGTTGTGTGTCAATAAGAATCGACTCGAGAACACGGATGGTCATCGGGACTTGTGGGTGAGATTCTAGGGTGATGTCGGGCGCGTGGTGAATGTCCGGAAGAACGGCGACAAGCCGACAATACCTCCGTAATTGAGTTTAATGAAAGAGTAGATGATGCTTGAAAGCCACAAGCCAACGGGGTGTTGGTTGCTAGCACGAGGGGTTTGCCCATGTGCGGCCGCAATGCTGCGGCGTGTCTGAGGCCAGTCAGCCTAGGATCGTAGCGGGATTGAAGCTTTGGCGATGGCATGTTGAGCATCAGACGTGAGTGTTTGAAAGTCGTTGAGTATAGGCCTTTGATGGCGGAGCGAAGTGCATAAGCGCACCAATCGGGAGGGAACCTTCGTGCGACGAGGGTGGGAGATACTTGAAACGTCAAGCGGAGTCCATGGATAAAGGGGCGAAGCTGTAGCCCGGGCATGTAGGTAACATATTCCTCTTCATGCATGGGGGGGGGTCCGTATTCGGCACGGAAACCGTCGGCCATGTTGATGGACGGTGCCGCATCGAGATTAAAAAAATGTCATTAGTGCGCGGAATTTGTTGATACAACGTCTCCGCTAGAAAGTTCCGTGTTTAAGTCGGACATTGAGGGCTGTCCCGAAAGGGCATCACGCGCTGGGTTGTCACGGCCCCCACGTCCCCAACGACCACCCCGTCCACGAGGATCGCGACCCCGTCTGCGGATATAGCAAAAGCGTGTGGAGCGCACTCTTGGTGTTGCTACTATTGTTGCTGCGGCTTTTGTTGTTATTGCTGCTGATTGGGCGGCGGCTGCACATGGAGGGGGCTGTCTTGATGCCAATGAAACATGTCCGCTAGGAATACGCCGGCGTCATCGCAATAGCCGAGGGGGGGGGGGGGGGGGGGGGGGGGCTAGGTTGTGAGTAGTTGTCAACACGTGTTGCTCATGTCTCTTCAACAACCGCGTCCATATCAAAGTTGAACGTCCGGGGATCTTGCATGCCATGGCGATGACCGGGATGTAGATGGCCACGGAAGGACACGTGAGAGCGATCTTAGACATGGTAGACAACTGTTTGAATGGTATTGAAGTAGCAGCCCGACTATTATGTCCGGCGTCAAGAGTAACAATAATGCTATCGTTGGCCCGCGCCCATGATAACTTGCAACTTAAGTTATAAAAATGTAGTTGCTACGAGTGTTTAATCATTAGCCATGAACTCGTCTTCATTAATGCCTTGGTATGTGTGCAGCATACGCTACAGAAAGGCGTCTATAGAGTTGTTCCATAATAAGCTAAAGTACTAGCTCGCGGAGGTGGGATTAAATTTTTTGGGCTACAGGGTTATACCGGCACCGATACAAGTACCCGCGCGCGCGAGACATGGAGCGGCGCCACAAAGTCGGAAGTCGCGGTTAGCGCAAGCTCGGTCTCCGAACTAGTTTCCTTACCGCACTAGACTTTGTTGATCAGCAAGAAAGATGGACGACAAACGAGCAGGGCAATATTGTGTTTGTGGTCACACGCAATGTAAAAAACCCGTCAAGCGAGATGGGCACCGCCTATCGACTATCTCTAAAGACCATCTCCGGTCTGTTGTTAACTCCTTGCTCCCGATGCCGTGCCATGCGCATGACCGTGACCTAGTGCTGCAAAATCCACCGCAATATCGCGTGCATACGTCTCACTTTCGAGACGAAGACAAGGTGCCCAGTCAAGGTGGTGGCGTGAAGTTGAAGCCCCATGCAACCCCAATCCCGTTTGCTCAGCTTTTCAAAAATGCTTCATCCCCATGCGACAGCTCTACACCCCGGGGAACAACAAGCAACCCAGATATGGCAAACAAAGAAAATATCAATCAAATTACAAGTAAAAGGCCGGCCTCAAGTACGAGAAGCACATGTATTGGGGCTCAGACAAGGGCAGTTTTGTCTCCTCTTTCAAGAGCACTGTTCACTGGGCAGACAAACCCGCTTCGCAACCCTCCCCCGAATTCCAAATCGGCAGTCATGGCTAAGAGGCAGCGAGTAGAAGCGGGCGCCACACCAGCGAGGCCCGAGATGTCATCATCGCCCAGTATGTCTACAATTACATTAGCCTCCAAGCCCCCCCGCCCAGATATGTCCGGCCACTTCAAAGCTATCTTGCAACGCACACAACAAAGTTTGGAGTTGGAAAAAAAAACCAACGCAAACAAGACAGTGGAGATTCAACAACTATGGCGTAAAATTAAAGAGCTGGAAGAGGAAAAGGCTATTGCTGAGCGTGCTAGGGCTGAGACACTCAAAATGCATCAAGAAATGGAAGCGATGCTACAACATGCCAAACGAGAAACTCGTCGAGTGCAAACAACGTTGGCCATGCTTGAAGAAGAGACAAGTTTAAAACTTACTTGAAATAACATCGTGTTGCCCGGCAGCGTGTGGAATCAAGCTATCTCCAAACTCACTGGCATGCACAATGCAGAAGTTCTGCAAGCGCTCTTTGATTGGCTTAATTGGAACGGTTAGGTCCATCGTCTACGTTACTGGCATGGCAAACAAACAATTGTCCGCATGCGAGCCGTTGATAATGGCATTGCCAAGAGAAAGAGCGTGGGTCGACATATCAAGGGAATCACCCCAGAGGATGCTTTATTGGCAACATTAGTGAAGCTACGCACTGGATTGGGTACCCGGGTTATCAGTTCATGGATGGGCATACCTTTGGGCACTCGATCTAGGGTGTTCGTTACCTGGATTAGTTTCATGGACACGTTCTTCAAAGCTGAATTCCCTGTTCCTGAGGTCGAGCTCATGCAAGGCCCCTTGATGGAGGAATGGAAAAAAGCGTATTGCACTAGCCGCATCCGCTTCATCCTAGATTGCACAGAGCTAAAGATCCCGCAACCATGCTGCAGAAAGGCTAGTAGTAGGACATGCTTTAGCTACTGCAAGCATTATCACGCAGCCAAGATATTGGGAGGCATCTCACCTTTGGGCGTCTATTGCGGCAGCTCTGAAGCCTTCCCGGGCCGAATATCTGATATTGAGATTTTCCAAGCATCGCCATTCCCATTCATTAGTTTGAAGAGGGGAGATTCAATACATGTTGATAAGGGGTTTGAAAGGTTGGCAGAGCAGCTACATGCTCTTGGCTGTCAAATGGTGGCACCCATTCGACGGATGAATGGCAGAAAGACGTACACCGTTGATGATAGGCGCGGAAACAAGGGGCAAAGCAATCTCCGCATTCATGTCGAGCGCCATTTCAGCAGGTTGCAAGGTTGGGGCTTCTTTAGCCAAAAGAAAATTCCATTGTACTACACAGACATCTTGGCCAAGATATTCAACGTTGTTGGTCACATGTGCAACTTATACAAGCCCCTTAGGAACAAGGAAGACGCAAGCACACTAGCAAATGGGGAATAGAAGGGGCCTAGTCTTAGTTTGTGTCGTTGTCTGAAGATGAAGCTCCACCACCATTGTCGTCACTGCAATCATCTGTACTGGTGCTAGTGTCACTCCCCCATGCCTCTTCATCCCCCATCACGGATAGTTGACGAATTGTGTAAGGATCCAAATGAAGATCGCCATCCAACATGCCGAATGCCGATTCTGATGCACACATAGCCCCCTGTGCTCGTTTTGCTGCCCTCCATAGTGCATGGCGAGCATCCACTCTGACCGGGTGGTTGCGTGAATCGCTCAATCTCTCCATGTCCTTGTCAGATATCGAAATAAACTTATTTCGCCAGCCATCAGTCTCAGCAACCTGCAACACTCGGCGTGAACTCTTGTTTTCAGATGCGCTACCAGTCCGTACATGACTGTTGCGCTTCTTCATCTTTACCCGCATAAAAGGAATGTTTGCAAGCGAGGTGGTGACGTCATATGTCTCTCCTTTGCCGGGATCGGCCCAAGCGCATACAGCCGATGTTGTTCGTTGTTGTATTGCCCCGACAATGTGAACATGACGGGGTTGTAGGTGCACCGTGAAAGCGCACATAAGAACGTGCACGCACTCCCCCGTCATACCTAAAGGGCAATCGCATCATGCACCAATTATTTTAGTGACAAAGGGATGGCTGGAGGGGAACTTAGCTGTCATGCACTCCATCCAGCACTTGTAAAACTTGTCAGCCCGTTGTGATGCATGAGCCCTAAAGCGGAAGTACACAGACTGTTGCATCCCGCCATGCGGTGTGCGAGGAATTGTTGCCTCGTTGTTTGGATGATAGCCAAATCCTTGAAGGCGATTCAGCTCAAGGACTCTAGAGTACGCGTCATCCAGCAAGCACCTCGTGTTCTCCGCCACCTCTGTGGCGTACCTTCAAAGCAACGCATGCACATACATCATCATAGCTAGGTGATGATAAGGATAAATAACATCATTTATAATATATCCAAATATCTTACCTTTCCCAATGGCTGAAGATAACCTGCCTCTCAATGAAAGGAGCAACGGCGGCAATCTCCTCCCGTCCTGACACCCAACCGTCTAATGGTAGTGCACCATTGCTTGCTTGCTCTGATGTGAAGTGCCAGCAGCTACCCGGGTTGCTATGCAATAGATGTTGGTGTAGACTACGACATGTTGGGTCCCGTAGCAAAATACGTTCCCCGCGCCCTTTCATCTCCGCTTCTAGCGCTAGTTGTCCCTTCACCACCTCAATGATTTCCGACCGGGTGCTACCACTCTGCAAGCTCATGCCCGCTCTTGTGGACAGCCATGTGTTTAGTACCTAAGCATCAAACAATGAGCCAACAAACAATCAATACAAGTTATTTCGCCTTCATATGCAAAACAGTAAAACTAAATAACAATGACTCACCTGAATTGTAGGGTAAAAGTCAGTAGGCCATGGTAGATTCGGGAGCATGGCCCCTTCTATCATGTCCTCCGTAAGCCATGCATCCATTGCCATCGGTTCAGCCAAAGTCACATGAGGCAAATCACATGGCTCGCCAAAAGGCGAAATCAATCCAAGCGCCCTTTGCTGAGCCTCATATGGCAAAATGGGCTCTCCCAAGAAAGGCCACCTGGCAACCGCCACTTGGCAATCCTCCCATGTCATCTACTCCACCTTCTTGCTTTGCGGATTGTATGCCAACGCATTAGCAAACACCACAAGTGCATTCATGGCTTTGCCAATCCATTGCAAAACATCTAGACCTATTGATTCCGCATCATGCAAAAGGGAAAACAAATTACTCAAGCAACCAAACTAATCAGCAAGAAGAACGATTTAGTGAGAGCAAATTTGGAGGGAATCACTTACTTGGAGACAAGAGCTTTAGTTCATCAGCGAGAAAGGGCACATGTACGTTGAGATCTGCAAAAACATTTTCGCCTTGCACAACCATGACCGCCTTGCATGCAGCGGGTCCAACGTTGGTGATTTTGGTGTCGTAGTCACAGCCAGCTGCGAGTGTGTAGGCGGTCAAAAATCCACACCCACAACTTGCCAGTATCGTCAAGAAGTCCGTCTTCCAAGCATCCTCGTTATTTGGCCACCCTTGCCAGTTCTCCGCCAACGACCTGTCCAAAAACGCGGCCCGCCCACTTCCCCAAGAAACACGAAAAAATATACGTTGAATCCCATGGATGAGTCAACAGTCGCGACGGCCCACACGTGACCAGCCTTAGATAGTAGGGCAAGCTGCGAGTCGGCCTCATAAGGCGCGACCAAGTAGGGTATCCCATGCTTGCGTAAAACGGAGATTGTCGCCTGCACAGCCGGCCAACCCAAGGACACATCTGCACGCAACGCTGCTGCTGACGGGTCAGTGTTACTTCCATGCATAATATTTGCCAAGGCTACAGCGCGTCGCCGCTGCCGCTCTTGGTCAGTGCACCGTTTCGCAGGTGTGGGCGCCCCGTCGAAAACGAAAAATACCTCCACTCCTTGCCCCAACACATACTGCGCTTGTTGAAGGAACCCCCGTGCGAGCGGCTCATAATTTTTGTGGTATACAATGTCCTCAGCCCAGTGGTACGCGAAATGGTGTAGCCAAACATGGCCGTCTACACCAATGCGTTTGCCCTCCGCAGCGCCATACAAGTTGGTGGTTCTTAGGAGTGGTCCGAGATATTGTAGCAACTTGGGGACGCCCATGGAGCGGCCTAGATCACACGCACCAGGCCGCTCAACACCCCGCCTAATGATACTTACTAGTTAGGGTACGTCCCGTGTGCTAAATACAAAGCAAAAGAAGGGGAAATATGTGGACGGGGGCTATCTTGGCGAGTGGGAGTGGTCCAGTGATGTGCTGATGAGAGTGCGGGCGCGCCACTGTATTATCAGCGCTGCGCGACAGGGACGGAATTTTGTAGCCAAATAATCTAGTACTCGCCGCCCGCGGCCCGAAATTCGCAGTACTTTAGCTTATTATGGAACAACTCTATACTTTATGTTCCGCCTTGAGAATCCAAAAGTTTTGCAAGTAAGACCACCACTGACCCCATAGCTAGGAATTGCATGTATCACTGTGAATAAATAACCGGGCACTGACTTCCGCGTGAACTTGTGAACTGGCGCGTGAACTCATCAGGGGAGTGTAGACCTGGCCAGTAATCTGTGTGGAAACAGGCGCCCGGTCACATTGTGCAGCGCCAAGCGAGCTCCGCGTACACGGGTAGCGCCTGATGCTCGAGTACCCGTAGCTGCCGGCCTTGAAGAATAATACGGCTTCGTCGGGGGGCGCGCACTCCGCACTCGGCACAGCACAGCACACTGCAAACTAACATACTGGCACATCGTCGTTGGCCAGCACTCTCAGACCACCTCAGCCCTTTCCTTCTACACACCTTATTTTCATAGCTGATTTTGTTGAGAGGCTGCGATGAACATCGATAATGCGCTGCCCGAGGGATTTCCCAGTGACGTGCTGGAAACGATCGCAGCACTTCTTGAGCCGACGCACCGGGGAGTGCTGCGCCACGTCACCCCCGAGTGTAGTGCGGCGGTTCGCGCGGTGTGCGCGGCGGAGGATGCACCGGACGGCCAGTTGCCTGGAACAGTCAGCTGTGTCCTGAGCGCTTCGTGCTTGGTTCGTAGCTTGGACCTGGTGCTCTGGGCTAGGGCACAGGGCTGCCCCTGGACACTGAAGCAGTGGATGGAGAAGTCGGCGGGTGAGGGACTAATCTCACCTAAAGTACTAAACATGACGAGTTTGGTGTTTATGCTGCAAATTATTCATATATGCAAATTATTCATAATATATTATGCAGAGGAATGTTGCCTACTTGCAGGCAAGGTCTGTACTTGACGCTGTGCATGCTTTCTCTGCTGTGTTTGACGTCAGCTGATAGCTGCAACTTTTGCAACATGGATGCTGTTGTTGCAGAGGAAGGGCAGCTGGAGGTGGTTGTGTGGGCTAGGGACCAAGGCTGCCGTTTAACGGCTGAAGTTTGCGCTGCCGCTGCCAAGGGCGGTCAGCTGGAGATGCTGAGGGAGCTAAGATCGCAAGGCTGCCCCTGGGATGAGACGACGTGTCAGCTTGCTGCGGCAGGGGGTCACCTGGGGGTGCTACAGTGGGCGAGGGAGCAACGCTGCCCCTGGGACGTGATGACTTGTCGGCTTGCTGCGGCAGGGGGTCACCTGGGGGTGCTGCAGTGGGCGAGAGATAATGACTGTCCCTGGAATGGGTGCGTCTGCTGTTCTGCTGCGGCAGGGGGTCATCTGGGGGTGCTGCAATGGGCGATAAGGCATGGCTGTCTGTGGGAGGAGTGTACCTGCACGTCAGCGGCGGAGGGGGGGCACCTGGACGTGCTGCGATGGGCTAGGGATCAGGGCTGTCCTTGGTATCCATTACCTGTTTGCCGTCTTGCTGCGGCAGCAGGCCGTCTGGACATTCTGGAATGGGCAAGAGTTCAGGGTTGTTCTTGGGACGAAGAAACCTGCCAAGTTGCTGCGGCGGGTGGTCACCTGGAGGTGCTGCGCTGGGCGAGAGACCATGGTTGTCCCTGGGATGAAAACACCAGTAAGGCAGCTGCTGAACAAGGTCATATGCAGTTGCTGAGGTGGGCGAGTCAAAATGGCTGCCCGTGGTATGCAGATGCTTGCAGTTTGGCAGCGAAAGAAGGTAATCTGGAGCTGCTGCAGTTGGCCAAGGAGCATGGCTGTCCCTGTGATGAAGGTGCTTTCAGTGCTGCTGCGAGAGCGGGACGCCTGGTGGTGTTGGAGTGGGCGAGAACGCACGGTTGTCCGTGGGATGAACGTACTTGCAGTGCTGCTGCGGCAGCGGGACACCTGGTGGTGCTGGTGTGGGCGAGAAGTCACGGTTGTCCCTGGGATGAAAGCACTTGCAGTGCTGCTGCGAGAGCGGGGCACCTGGAGGTGCTGGTGTGGGCTAGAAATCATGGCTGTCGCTGGGATGAAAGTACTTGCAGTGCCGCTGCGGCAGCGGGTCACCTGGCGGTGCTGGAGTGGGCCGGGGAGCATGGTTGTCCCGTGGCTAGGGGGACTTGTGTTATTGCTGCAAGGGAGGGTCACCTTGAGGTGCTGAAGTGGGCGAGGCGGAAGGTATGTCCTTGGGATCAAGAGACTTGCCTTGTTGCTGCAAAGGGGGGTCACTTGGAAGTGCTGCGGTGGGCGAGGGAGCGCGGCTGTCCTTGGGGTACAGTCATTTGCGTTATTGCTGCGGAGAGGGGTGACCTGGCGATGCTGAAGTTGGCAAGAAAGCTCAACTGTCCCTGGAATGAAAGTACGTGCAGTACTGCTGCAGAAAATGGCCAGCTGGAGTTGCTGCAGTGGGCGAGGGCGCATGGCTGTCCCTGGAACGAAGACACTTGCATTGCTGCTGTGAGGGCGGGTCACTTGGCAGTGCTGACGTGGGCGAGAGAGCATGGCTGTCCCTGGAGCGATCTGACTTTTTACTACGCGGATATGTATGGATTCATGTACCCAGAAATTAAGCATTGGGCCATAAGAGCGCTCTGCTCCTGAAGCAGGGGCGCATTCTTGCACCGAGAGCAACACGAGCGCGGGGGTGTTCTACAATGGAAGAGGCTGAATATCCCCTTCTGCTGAAGGCGAATGAGTACAAGTATGAGTATGTCTCCTCTTGAGTCAAAGTGCAGTTGACGCTTGCGTATCTGTGGGCATTGCGCACTTGGCTAGATACCGCATAGTTGCAATATGTAGATTTGTAGGCATTGTGAATGTCGACAGGAAGGCCCACGTGTGTCGAACTCAACTTAGAATTTGACTTTAGCACGCAACTTTTTAATGTGCTTTGCGGGGTCACATAGTGTGCAATCGGGTCAGAAAAAGAATGACCCAACAACAATTGGGTCACTAGCGCAATGACGCGGTCACCCATGTGCAAACATGAGACGAAAAGTCACCCCTATTAACATGGCCATTTTGGGTCATTAGCGATGGAAACGCATTACCAAAAGGGGGAAGGCCTTCCCTTGTGTGGTAATGTGTCCATCCATGAGCAACTGGGGGAGTCGTTGTTTACACGGGTCTTAACATATACACCCTTCCGATAAAGTCCGTAAATATAGATGACACGCAGTTTCTGTTTCTTTCACTAACTCCCGCAATGGCCACCAAATTCCAACGGAGGCGCCGGATTTCTGAATTACAAACACCATATGACCACGGCGCGTCATGATGCAATGGCTGGGCCATGTGTATCGCCACGCCCTAGTTAGTATGGCGGGCACACACATTCCATTTCCGGCCTATTTGTCGCGGCCCGGAAATCTTAGATATGCACGTTGTGCCCGTCTCTGTGTTCCAGGGTGAAGTTTTAGTCGTGAGATTGTGAGAAGCATGGAAACCATTCAACTCTGGGGTTTAATAACATGCTTGCTCAGATTTCACTCAACATTGAAATCAACTCAAGCCGGTTTAAACATCCTAAACATAATCGACGACCGACATTCGATAGAGCCTTGATGCCGTCGACGTCTGGCCAACAACCGCAGCCCATGAGAGGATTAGCGAGACAACATTTACGGAAGGAATGATATATTTTGTCATGAAAAGAGATCGCGCCGCCGTACATGCATGCTTGAAGTCATGATGATGTGATGACGAATATGGGGTATTACGAGACACGACGGGCAAATTGTTTACCACTGTTGTCCCGCATCATCCCATAATATCTGCCATGTCGAGGTCCGGTGCTCCTATCGACGCAAGGGGATCGCTATCATACGCCATCATTACGGCCGATGTAGACATGACGGAAGAAAGCATGTGAAGCAACCCCGTTAGTATATGAAATGCATATTCCCGCTTCAGGCCAACGCATTTCACGAGGGAGCAAAGGTCGTAGACTGTGGTAAGTACTCCCGCCTTTGTATATCGGTGATTCGAGATCGAGACCAAAAAGTTATTTAACCACATGCTTCAGTTGCATGGCTCTCAACTAGTCGAGAATTATGTGGGCGGCCAAACGGTGTTTTACGTTCCCGCCGCCGGCGGGGTGGACTTCTCATTGCACCAAAACCACCTCACTAAACGACATCCAATTCACACACAAGCAAGAATTCTTGTGGGGCGTACATATAACCCGCCTCCTCACATGTAACCCCTCCTCACGTTGCCCCATATGTGAACAATTCGCCACCAACGGTCATATGGCAGATAACTGTCCCTCGATGTCGGGCCTTCGACGTGACCGACACAATATTGCCCTCCAACTCCTCCACTCCTTACTCAAACACAACAACGGCGCCCGCCGGGAAACCATCACCGCCGACTTAAGTAATAAACCCATCAAAGGCTTCGACTCCCCCCTCTTCTCCCCGCGACCCCCCTCGACTGCCACCTACCCCCTTTGACTGATACGCCCACCCGTTTGTATGGTAGACGCGGCCCAATCCACCCATTCCCTCACATTATATCCCGCTATCCTCTCTGAGGACCTCCTCTCGCTCCGCCCCCTCCGCTCACAAACCCGACTTTATCTGCGTATTGGAACCCGGATTTGTTGGGAAATCGAGCGCTCGACGTCGCTACTCCTCAATTGAAAAGAGTCAAATTGGGGAATGGAAATACTGATGCACGTGCCACAACCTCTTGCACACCGCTCAAGTCATCCGCAAGAAATACACCCCCTCGCAATCGCGCCAATAATGGCCCGGTATTGAGATAGACATTCTCTCCATCGTCATGTGTCGTAATGGTACCTCGCAGACATCCACAACTGCCAGCCTCACATCGCTTCGTACCCTACCCCATGACCCCCCGGACAAAATCATCTCGAAAGCACGCCCCGAAACCACTCGCATCCTCATCTCCCAGCTCTACCTCCACACCATCTAATGGCTGCATCACATGCTACTTTCCTGCCGCATCAAAACATTCAAGACAGCTCACCACATATTTACGACTGCGCACCCACACACAATCCCACAAGGACGCCACCCGCATGCCGCACAATATCTCCCCGGGGAGTGAATATAGCCCCCAACTCACATCGGAGAGGTTGGACTCATGCGATAAACGGTCTAGCCCCAACTTGTAAGTTTTCTGGATGGCGAAGTTGGGAGGGCCTAGAGACAGTAGCCGGTTGGCAAACAGTACATGTTGTAAAACAATCCAATTTCAATTGCAATTTGTGTTACGTTTTGCGCATTGTTAGCCCTTACAACACCTTTCCATATATTGTCTTTGCGAATTCGACTTTCCGTGTCGTTCAATACTATCGCTATAAACCTGACCCCGTACACGCCGTGACGTGTCGTGTACGCCCTTCGACAATGTGATTGGTGTGAAATTTTGAAATATCAAGTGATAATGAATGAAGGTTTAACATATGCGCAAGATTTCTCATGTCCCCGGTCCGTCGCCGTTTGCTTCCAACACCTTTCTGATCGCGATGAGTCCGCCGGGACTCTCTTATGGTGGTTTACATTGCCAAGGGCCCGCATATTCGAGTTGTATGCCGTCACGATTATTTAAGCACACCGCATGAGACAATGTTGCTTGCGTACCGATTGTTGGAGAGGCTTGTCGAGCAAATGGATCGAGTCGCCGTCTTCAAAGTTATGTTGGGTATGGAAATCATAACCGAAACCCTCCGTCCCGGGTTGTACCGACGGCGGTCAATCCATCGTTAGACCGTGCCGCTTCTCCGGTTGCGAATACTCTCCGGCATGCTTTGCGTCGCGCTTCGACCTCACATGAGGTTTGATATCCACATGGCTAGTCGTCGTCCAACGAGCGCCCTTCGTTCTATCCTTGGCACTGCTTCCCGGCTATCCGCCGCCAGCTCCGACGCCCGTCTTCCCCCGCAAATCCGTCCGTACCCTCCTCGCCGCCAAAAGCTCACGAGATAATGGTCCCGCCCCCTAAACCTAATCTCTTCGAGGAGTCGTATTTGATCTTAGAAATAAATACCGGACAGTATGAGCGGGATATCTTGGAGCCGGTGCACATTTTTTATTTTTGTGAGCCCTCCGTAGCGGGGGTTAACGACGATTGTCGTTGATCGCGTGAATCACACTTTTGGAACCTCTCTCAACCCCCTGCCGTACCAACGATAGCACGGCTACGGGGTTGCCAACGCCCACCATGGGGAGGTGAAGGTGTGCGCCGGCGGGCCTTCGAGCGTACCTCCTCCGAGGCCGCCGTTGTTGCGGCGCCGGGGGGCGCATGGATCGAGCATTATCGATGGCACTCATGGACTCGCTAACCCGCTTGACCGCTAACCCGCTGGAAAAAAATCGCATGTTTATGCGACGGACAAATTGATAAGTTGAAGCACAAATATAACTTACCCTGCCCCCGCAAGAACCCCGACCCAACCGAGAGTTGGATGCACTCTCTCGATCAAGAGGACTCACCCTATCTATGCACATGCCCCCCTCGACGCGCAACATATGTCTAGTAACTCGTATGCCAAACCCGTCGCCATGGACGAGGGCGCTACCTACCCTTGACCCTCGTACATGCCTCCAAGTACCCCCGCATGCCAAACGACGATTAAGACTCGGAGACAGTCCAACCCTCCAAGGGCATGCCCGGACACACAACTTAGATCTCACATGAACCTTTATTCGACCTTGAACTTCGAAAGCATCCTCCGTATCGCTCTACGCTCCTACTCCCCAACCTCCCGTTCACGCATGGAAAAAATTTGGCCGACCTCCTCGCGGACGACCGCATGCAACCAATTAGATGTTTCAAACCCTCCCTCGTGCCTCGCTGCCTAGCTGGTTAGCTCGACTATGTGTACTATTCGATAATAATATTTACTCTTCCATTCCTCCAATGACAAAACTTCATTCTATGTAAATGCGCTTTTCGGATAAATATTGAAGTTGTTGACGTAATGAATAGTCTTCCGTGAGTAAACACAATTTACCATCATTACGCCGCCGCATCTATCTATCGGCCACCAAGTACGAAACTCCCAAGGGGAGAGCGCATGCTCTTACCTTTTCGAATTTATCGTTGTCAACAAGCCATTATTATCAAGGGGGTCCATCATATTAACTATCAAACGGCACTCTTTGGCTTAGCAATTGCCACCGTCGGCTGCCTCGGCTCGCGCACCCACCCACCCGCGTACCTCTACTCTTAGTGAACATGACCTTGACATAAAAATAATGGATTATTAAATTCCGATCCATGATATATGAGTGTAAACATACCCTGAGTTCAAACCACCGAAATGAAAAGAAATATACATGGGTGATAAACGCATGGTCTCTGATCATCAACCCAATTTCGTGGGTTCGAAGTGCTTCGAATCCTGCTGGTTTTGTTTTTGGGCCGGATTATTCTCTCCCGCCGCTTGCTTACATGATGAGCTTTTCGTCTCTATTGGCCATTCTGTAAGCATGACACGGAAAACTGCTTACTTCGGCAACTCATGTCCCAGAAACACTAATAATAGTTAAAGTTTGGTTTCTAAAGTAATTCATCCCCGCGACTGGTCACCTCAGATAACACTGGCGCGAGCGACAGACCATGAAGATTCTGCGGTTCTGTGCAACGCTCCGTCACTCGCCGGAGCAGGGACAACTGCCTCGCTGTCACTTCGCTATTAGGGATAGATTGAGGCGAAGCAGAGACTGTTAACGGGTGGACTGCTAGAGCACAGCGTCGACGGGCGGCGTGGACGCGAGAGTGTACTTAGCCCGTACTTCGTTCGGCGGGCGACATGGCGTTATTCTTAAGTATTCGAAGCACCGCCGGCACTCTGCGCTTCGGGGTAATCCTGCTCTGCCTGGTGGCGTGCCATGCGGCGGTGAGCGATCGTGAAGGCGGAGGACAGGTTGCGGCATCGGCTCAGCCGGTGACGGGAGTCGAAACGGGTAGCGACCGCGGCAGTGGAAGCGGTTTGTTTACAATTCTCGGAAGCGTCAACGTGAAACTGGTTTCGCCGCAAGGAACGCGCGTGTCGCTGCTGTTGAGCGGCGGGGCCGGGACACTGAACACCTTCGTGCGCCTGGACGGAACCTTCACCCTGCGAGACGTCCCTCCCGGCGTTCACGTGCTGGAGGTCTTCCACCTCGGTTTCCTTTTCCCGCAGATCCGCGTCGAGGTCTCACCGGGTGGCGCTTTGTTCGAGCAACAGGTGAAGGCGTCCTACGTGGCCGGCGACGACCGCGTGCTGCCTTACCCTCTGATGGTGCAGCCCATGGGGAAGGTGTCTTACTTTGAGCCCCGTCAGGGCTTCTCCTGGCGCAGCTTCCTGTTCCAGCCGCAGATCATCATGATGCTCATTATGGTCTCTGGGCTTTTCATCCTTCCCAAAATGGCGCTCGACCCGGAGCAGCTGAAGGAGATGCAGGCAATGCAGCAGCCGGCCAGCCGGACACAGGCGCAGGGCAAGAGCCGGAAGGACTAGCCTGCCTGGTGACAACACACCTACACTCCCCCCTCTCTCTCTCTGCAGGACATTGTGGAAGCAACCCATCCAAGTCTGCCTCCTGTCTTGCTCATCCATTGGATTGGTTCCGCGGGTTGGGCTGCTCTTGCATGTTGAATGTGTTTCAGGTTGTATTATGTTAAGTGTATGAAGCAGAGGGACATGTGAGGGGCTCAAGCTGGGTAAAGGGCAAGCTGGCGAGGTAATGATTTCCTTTTCTGTGCGCTCCCCCCTGCGACGTCATCGTCATCGCCGCTCATCATAATTGTTCCTCATCATCAGCGTCGTAACTATTTTCCATCGTAACGTCTGACACTATCATTGCTTTCCCTCATGACCATCATCATCTGTGACAAATTTGTCCCTCATCATCAGATTTACTATCCTCTCTCATAAAAAACATCATCGTCTTCATCACCCCTCCCCACCGCCGCCGTTCTCCACATCACCATCAACATCACTACCATCAGTATCGGTGCCACTCTCGTCATCTCGTTTATAATCACCCCCCCCCCCCCCCCCCCCCCCCCCCCCCCCCCCCCCCAATCATAGTCATTCTGACCCCTCATCCCTCAATACCGCCGTTGCATTCATCATCATCACCATCACCAGGACAATCACCCTTCATTATCACATCATTATCACTGCATCACTATCGTCCCAAGTTACCACTCCTAATCATTCTTTCCCATCATTTTGACCCCTGTCCGCCATCAAAACCCTTTACATATCATCCGTTCTGCTCATCACCTGTAATCTCCCTGCGTCCACACTTTAACATCACTCCTTGTGAGCGTCCTTCACCCACATCATCATCATCCCTCGGCACCACAATCCATCACCACCACCACTCTCCATCACTACTAATCATTATCATCACCCCGCATTCTCACTTTCAGCACAGCCCCGCATCACTCCTGTCCATCATCCTTCCCCACCCGCATAATCAGCACTCCTCCTGGCTATCTTGGACAGCCCTTACCCTGCATACAACGAAATTGGTGGCAGAACTCTTCCCAAGGGCCACTTAGGTGCATAACGTTGGGGACACGCACGGTCAAGCAATCGTCTATCTGTTTGCTCTGCTGTTTTTTCGGTGGACAAAGGAATCGCTATCATATGTACGGCGTCTTGCTCAGCACAGGTCAGTAAAAAGTGATTGTCCATTATGTGTTGCCTTTGCTACACGTCAAATGTCAACAATCGCACTTTTTGATGATTGATGGGAGGGTGCTTCTAGGGGAGACGTGTGTGTGTGTGTGTGTGTGTGTGTGTGTGTGTGTGTGTGTGTGTGTGTGTGTGTGTGTGTGTGTGTGTGTGTGTGTGTGTGTGTGTGTGAATGCCTGTGTGCGTGTGTAGGGGGAGTGTATATCTGTGTGTGTATGCCTTTGTGTGTAGGGGGAGTGTGTGTGTTTTTGTGTGTGTGTGTGTGTGTGTGTGTGTGTGTGTGTGTATGTGTGTGTGTGTGTGTGTGTGTGTGTGTGTGAGAGAGGGGGTCGTGTCTACGTGTGAACTAGCGCGTGCGTGTGCGAGTTAACCTTGAACTCATGCTACGATCAAGTCTAATTGACTGCTGTAATGGAAACTGGCGCCCTGTTAAAACCGACCCTTTAAGAACTCAACGTAGGGAACAGTTGTGCATCCGCACTCGGTATGCTGGTATTGATTCATACTTTACAACACAAAGACTCCCCCGCGCTGAAGCACACTCCATCTACGCCACCTCTCGAGTCGACGCGTCCAATCAGGGCGTTCAATTACAATCAAAATCTCAACAGCAAACCAGTCATAGATATGGCAAGCACTCACCTGGCACGAAGTGAAGAGACGGGCGCGATGGTCATACCGCGGAAAGGTTGTCAACTCGCGATGTTGGCTGTCACCTACTCGCTTGTAGATCACCTTCAAGCAGGCCAATCTATCTTTTATTATGACAAAGCCTCCTTTCCGCGGCGAATGGATGAAAAGAACGCGTGAGGGGTGTCTGTGCTAAATGTACAAATTAGCACGATCATTTGTTGAGTCTGATCTATGTATATGATTGCAACCACTACAGTAGCTATGGGAAGCTCTGCTCACCGTCTCATCGGATGGCGCTCCTCGCTGGATTTCACACCTTCGGTGCCATTGTGGTTGGATAGGGGCGGTAGAGGGGAGCATCTCACGGCTGTCATTGTGTCTATGAGGCGGCTGTCATGGCGTACGTCACCTTCGCATATGATTCCCCTGGCGTTGCGTTTCCCCACGGACTGCAGCAAATATACCTCTGATCGATTTTCTCGACCTTGATGCGTTTCGCTGTCAGCAAATCCGTATTGCGCTGGTTCCAGATGATGGGTGTAAAGGCCTTTTCACCGAACAGTGTTTATTTCTGCTTTCCATGCGCAGCATTGTAATTATAAAATTAAATAATATAATTTTCCGGGTACTGATACATGTACCCGTACGGGGTACTTCTCTACTAGTGCACCCATTTAAAAGTACCCGTAACGTAGCTTGGGGGGGCGGAAAACAGA
>JAPMLY010000062.1:262500-302500 GCA_026401115.1 Tetraselmis chui | reverse complement strand
GACGCGCAGGGGGGTCCACTGTGGCATTTCGCAGCTCCTACCCCGCAGGCGACCGCACGGTGATGTCGGTGACGGGGGAGTGTGTGACTGTGCGGCGGAGCCCCGACCTGACTGCGCTGCGGGCGGAGCTGCAGGCGGTGCTGGCCGCCGGTATCACCTCCCTCTGCGTGGTGCTCAAACATTCCGCCATCTTCCCCGACCACGAGCGCCAGGTCAGCGCCCACCTGAAAAAAAAATTGTAGATGCGAAATTTCAATGTCACATGTACGTTTGCTTCGTTTAAAACAATTTCTCAAAAAACGCATTTAAATTCTTTCACTGAGCGTGTGACTACTGGAAAAACACAAACAAGATGCAAATGTGATTTTACCTGAATGTCTCTGAAAATGTTTTGTAGAGATTTCCGAATTTGTTTGGAGTTTTTTCTATGTCGATCCGATATTCGAACTAAATAATTTCACACCGCAAAATATGAAATCCGACGTGTCGACTTTTCGCGCACTCCTAATTCATATGTAAAATGTGAAATTCATACCATGACATGCATTTATTTGCATACCCTATTTAGGTCGTTGAATTCTCAACCTACCTACGTACAGTTATGAAAAACCTAATGTAACAAACCCAATTAACAAAAAAAAAAACACCCCCGCTGCTCTCTCACACCGTGTCTAATTGTGCAGGTGGGCGAGCTGGCGCGCGAGATGGGGTTCCAACAGGTGTCGCTGTCCGCCGAGGTGATGCCGATGGTGAAGATGGTCCCGCGCGGCTTCACCACCGCCGCCGACGCCTACCTCACCCCCCACATCCTCCGCTACCTCGCCACCTTCCAGTCCGGCTTCGACGCCGGCCTCTCCCAAGTGCAGCTGGGCTTCATGCAGAGCGACGGCGGGCTGAGCCCCCTGCAAACCTTCAGCGGCCACAAGGCAAAGCCGCCCCTCCATGAAACCCTATTTTATGCATTTAGGGTTTCGCTCCATCGCTCCCTCTGTCGACCGTTCGCTCTTTCGTTAGCTGCTCCACTCCATAATGTACTCGCCCGTTTTTTCCCTCGCCCGTATTCTGTCAGCGGTGACATACATGGCTCAATGGCTACAGCCCGGAAAGGTGCTTCTCAATTTCTCGAGCATGCCGTGTAAGCAGTAGTTAGTGCATCACTTTATATGCATCCGATTTATTATTCAATGTGCGCTACTCCATTGCATTCGCCCCTTCCTGCACTTTACAAAGTGCCAGTGATTTCGCCCACCATCCCGAACCCCCACCGAACAATGCCCTTTTTCCTCACCATCATTCAATTGAAAAGAAAAATCGCGAAAGGCAGAAATTGTGTGTGTTTTCAAACAGTCGCTCCTGTTTTTGTGTTTTCAAAGTCACCAATCGTTGCTTTTAGTTTGTTCTGTCATTCGACTCTCTTCCTGTAACAGCGCACATTCTTTGGCTCCGGATATATTTTTCTGCACACTGCCAATTGTGTCCCCCGCTGAGCAGCAAATCTCCGCTCACCGCGTCGCGCAACACTGCGTTATCTTCGTCACGAGTGGCTCAGCTCTCTAAAGCCTTAAATCCTAACCCCTTTCACCCTAGGCCATCCTGTCCGGCCCCGCGGGTGGGGTGGTGGGCTTCGCGCTCACCACGCGCTGGGAGGGCGCGGAGCCCGGCAGCATGCAGGTCATCGGCTTCGACATGGGCGGCACCTCCACCGACGTCTCCCGCTACGCCGGCGTCTACGAGCACGTGTTTGAGACCACCACCGCGGGGGTGACCATCCAGGTGGGCGTGCTGTGTGTGTGTGTATGTGTATGTGTTTATATGTGTATGTTGCGATTGATTGAAGGTGTGTGCTTGTGTGTGTTTGAGATTGATTAAATGTGTGTTTGTGTGTGTGTGTGTGTGTGCGATTGAATGAATGTGTAGATATGTACGTGTGTGTTCATTTTGTGTGTATGAATTGTTTGTGTGTGTGTGTGTGTATGTATGTATGTATGTATGTATGTATGTATGCATGTATGTATGTATGTATTTATGTATGTATGTTTATAGGTGTGTGTGTGTGTTTGTGATTGTATGTGTGTTCGTGTGTGTGTGTTTGTGTGTGTGCGCGTGTGTATGTATGTGTGTTTACATGTGTGCGTGTTTGTGGATGTGTGTGTTCATCGCTGTCTATCATCGGTTTCGATCTCCGGATGCGTTAAGTGCTCCCTTTTTACCCAATTCACCCAATTTTGATTACAACCTGTCATGCTCGCGGTGCTCCAGCCGTAGGTGTATTACCATAGATTATCAGAAGCAGACCCGTTTGGTCGGACTAATTGAGGAAATGATTGCAATGAAGATATAAAGAGAAAGCGGGGATGAGGCCGTATAGGGTTGTCTTGATTTGATTGGCTGCATTGTTTTGAGAAAGAATGTTCCTCGGCGATAACCAACTTGCATGTTGAGTGCGTCTGTGCTTGTTTTCAATTCCTCACAATATCGGCTCATTATTTTTGTGAAAGAATTCTTGCCAATTATGTAGCTCGGTGATGCTAGTTTGCATCAAACGCGCAGGGGCCGCCCCTCCGCACGTAAAAAACGCAGATTGCCGAGCTTCAGCGATTGCCCGTGCCGGTGTTGTTAACGCGCCGCTGTTGATGGATTTGCGTGCTTATAGTGGGTTGAGGTGTGGCGATGAGGGTTTCGCGTTTGGTGAAAGTGGTGTATTGCGAGAAACCTTTGCGTGTTGCTAATAGAAAAATCAATTAAATGAAAAAAATTGCTCATTTTAATTTGCAAAAATACGTTGTGCATTCGTGTGCTCTTTGACATTTTTCATGGCAGCACTTCTTTAATATTCTCTTCAATAATATTTTGTTGTTTGATAACAGCCACCTTTCGTGCGCCGTGCCTCGGTTTGGCGAAGAGCATTCTGATATGAATAAAGAAATTCCAAACAATATGCAACAAACGAAATATGTAGTACTGCCTCAACCACAGGACACCTGACAAAATTTCATGTTAGAGGATGTACGAATATATTATTATGTTTTGTTTTCTATATTTTTGAACTGTTTGGATAGCACTTTTTCACTTGTGTGAATTGGGACTGCTCCGCCATGGCAGGCTCCGCAGCTGGACATCAACACGGTGGCCGCGGGCGGAGGCAGCCGTCTGTTCCTGCGCAATGGTGTGTTCGCGGTTGGGCCGGAGAGCGCGGGCGCCCACCCGGGGCCCGTCTGCTACCGAAAGAACGGCTACCTGGCCGTCACCGACGCCAACCTCCTGCTGGGCCGCATCCAGCCCGACCTCTTCCCAAAGGTAACACTTACCCTTGGCGTTGCCGCAGCACCGCCCGCGCGCGATGTCCGTCCAGCTGTTTAATTGCTTGAATATATACAAAATAATCAATTAGTAAGTGATTGTGAGTCGTTATGGCGATCCATTTGCTGCGTTCACTGTCCCATATTACCTATCCGCATACCATGTAGTTACCACCATCCACTGAACAATTCCATGTGGCTGTTATATTTTTGCGTCTACCTCAGGCAACCGCAGCAACCGTCTATTGCACTATGAAGTTCTTACTGAATGTCGTTACGTGTGTAACAAAAATTTGCAAACCATTGTTTTTGCTAATTCATCAACCTTGATACCTAGCTTGATGAAAGATGCACACTTGCGCGCGCGCGTGTGTATGTAGTGGGTTTGCAAATTTGGGGTGTGGTGTACAGCTATGTTATTTGAGTGTGTGTGTGTGTGTGTGTGTGTGTGTGTGTGTGTGTGTGTGTGTGTGTGTGTGTGTGTTTGTGTATGCTTATGTGTGTGTATGTATATATGTGTGTGTGTGTTTGTGTGTGTGTATGTGTGTGTGTGTGTGTGTGTATGTGTGTGTGTGTGTGTGTGCATTTGTGTGTGTGCCGCATTTTGTTTTGAGCAAATGTTTGCAATTTTGTTTTGCTCGGCAGATTTTCGGGCCCAGCGAGGACCAGCCTCTTGACGTGGACGGCACACGCCACGCGTTCGAGGAGCTCGCCGCTGCTATCAATGAAGAGGCGAGCCGTGCGGGGCAGGGCGCCAAGGGTCTCGACGAGATTGCTTACGGGTTCTTGAAGGTGAAAAACAACGATAAAGTAAATGTAATGTATTCTGACATACTGAAATATGCATTTGAATTCGCTTTACAACGATTCTGTAATTTTGTCATTGCAATATAATGACGATTGCTGTTTATAGACATCGTGATCTTGGCAACGTTTCTTTGTTGCTCGTTCGATCTGAATCACGAGTGTTCGATTTTTATAGATCATTTTCTAAATATTTTTGATATTTGATATTTTTTTGTTACTTTAACTTTTTTTTTCTGCTTTATTTTATGCCGTCACTGCTGTCGGTAACGCCACGACCCGCCCGCGCTGCAGGTGGCCAACGAGGCGATGTGCCGTCCCATTCGGGCGATGACGCAAATGAAGGGTTACGATTGCTCCGCACACGTGCTCGCCTGCTTTGGCGGCGCGGGCGGACAACACGCCTGCGCGATCGCCCGCTCCCTCGGAATGTCGACCGTCTTTGTGCACCGCTACTCGGTGAGTCCCTCACCTGCTCCGCACGGGAAAAAAAAAAAAAACCTGCAGAACCGCCCCCATACCAAGCCCTAAATATTCATAAACCCTTTACTTAGGGCGGGTGACCTATTATAATGTGGGTAATTATTTTTGGCACACGTTGTCTGTACCAAAAACGTGCTCAGGGTTTAATATGCGATTTCCTCACACCAGTACTGAGGGCAATGCTCGTATTTTAAACCCTACTGTCTACTTTTCGCTAGTACCTTACTTTGTACATGCATTTGTTTGAAGTACTGGGACTCCGTACAACCTCTACACCTTCCAAAATAATCGAGTCGGCCGGTGGTTTTCAAATAATTTTACTCCACAAATTTGATGTATGTTATAATTTTGATTACAAAACTCGAACGACTAGAATCTGGATATTTTCCCCCGTGCTCGTTAGGGGATTCTGTCCGCGGTGGGCATCGGGATGTCCGACGTAGTGGCGGAGGCACAGGGCCCCGCGCAGTCTGCGGTGGGTGCGGACGGCGCTGCGCCGCCCGAGCTGCTGCAGCGACTGGACGAGCTCGAGGGTGAGGCGCGCGCGAAGCTGGCGGCCCAAGGCTTCAAGCCGGAGCAGGTGAGTGTCGCGCCCTATCTCGCCGATAAACATAAAATGATGCTTCGCTTATGTTGTTGTATAAAACGACGACTCGGTACACAATGTTTTAACATTCTTGCCACTCGCAAGCGTGACTTTAACTTTTTCTTTGCAGTCGTCAGCACGAGTGTACTGATTGTATGATCTGAATCTGTCGGACTATCAGTGCTTGATAATGGCGTCAATGTGGCGGCTCGCCTCCTCAAGCTAAACGCTAGCACAAATCAGTTCTAATCTGTCTAGTTATGACGTTGCAAGATGGCAAAAGATGTTGTTGGTGAAAGATGTTTGAGAAGATGTCTCACTGTTGTACTTAAGCAGTATATGTTTGTAAGTGAACAATGGAATTGTTAAATGGTAGTCACCTCCCTTCACTGCACTGGGCTTAAATAGGTTTCTGCCAAGCTAGCTTACGCCTGCTTGCTTCGCTTACGTGTCAGGCGTTAGGGCTTTCCAACCGTCGTCATCCGTCCTGAGACGCGGCTTGTCTAGCATGGAGAATCACGACGCGGCCTGGTCTGCAGCAGAGAACTCGCTTAGGCGCGTCTTCTAGCTAGTTAGATTAACTGTGCGTATCTGTACGTACCGGGAGGTACTAGTCGTACAGTAGCATCAACACCCTTATGAATATTGCAGTAGCGACGTACCCACGTTTGTACGTCCGTCCGATGGAAAAGCACGAATTGGATTTAGTAACGAGTACCTGTACAATGTCCTGCAATGTACTGTTGCAGGACTGTACTCGTCACATCAATGTTCAGTACTGAATACTTCTTCTGTTTGCTTTACGCATATATGTTGTGATGATGCTTTTGAATTGTTTTGGTGCTGATGGGCGGATTGTTTCGGGGAGCGCTGCAGGTGAGCGCGGAGCGCTTCCTCAACCTCCGATACGACGGGACGGACGTCGCGGTGATGATCCGCGCGCCCGCTGACGGCGACTTTCGGACCGCGTTCGACGCGGAGTACCAGCGCGAGTTCGGGTTCGTGCTGGAGGACCGCGCGGTGCTGGCTGACGACGTTCGAGTACGGGCAACGGGTAAGAGCTACATGTACGAGTCGGCGGGGACGGACGGCGCCGCGGCAGGTGAGGCGGCGGACGTGGTATCTTATTGCGACTGCAGTTTTAGGCCATTTTGCTGTTTTCTGTTTACCCACTGCATAGTGAGTGTGCAATATTTTCGTGAACACTGACACAAAGTATTCATCATATTGAGGTGCTTTGTCAAAGTTCTTGTAATATTGAGAACCGCCTAATGGTATAATTAAGTTTTGATGTTTGGACATTGTGTGACACACCTTGAAATAACATCGAGATTACTTACAGAACCCTAATTGACGTCAGTACTTCAACTAATCTAATTTAACTTGAGGTCGCGGTTTATCCGAAGTACAGACGAATCCAAACTACAGGTACAGGTACTTGCAGCGAATATACATATAATTTATATCTCGCTATTTAGATAGATTATTTAAATCTCAATAATGATATGCGTGTACGGGTACAGCACTGATCCTGCTTTCCTTGTTTGCAAAATTGAAAATGTAACCCTATTTTGATTACATATTTGATATGTCGTGCCAAATTTTTCAAATCTGACTCTATAAAAGCGGGAAAAGAAGGTGTACATGTGACGCCGGGTCCCAGGGGCTGTGTTGGCTGATTGTGTGTACCCAACTGTGGTGCAGCCCCCCTCCCGCAGCCTCGCATGACTGTCTCCATTTATTTTGAGATCGGCGGCCGACAGCCGACGCCGGTGTACCAACTGGACCGCCTGTCGCCGGGCCACGAGCTGCCTGGCCCCGCGCTGCTCATAGACAGCATATCGACCATCGTGGTGGAGCCCGCATGCACCGCGCACATCACCGCGCGCGGCGACGTCCGCATCGGAATCGCCGAAACAAAGCTCAACAAAAACGTACGCCCTACATTGATACGAACCCAGCTGTTTTGTTTTTTAGCAACTTAAGTAGTTTAGGCACACAGCACAAGCACACAGACACACCTTTCCTCACTCATGAAATCTGACCTCTGATAGCAGTAAAAGCAACGAATTGTGGCAACCCTCCTGACTCATGCCCGGCAGTCGCTTCAGCCTATATGAAGTTCAAGAACTGAACGCACATGTGTGTGTGTGTGTGTGTGTGTGTGTGAGAGAGAGAGAGAGTGTGTGTGTTTATGTGCGTGTGTGAGTGTCTCTGCCTGAGAGAGAGAGAGTGTGTGTGTGTGTGAGAGAGAGAGAGAGAGTGTGTATTTGTGTGTGTGTGTGTGTGTGAGTGTCTCTGACTGAGAGAGAGAGAGTGTGTGTGTGTGTGTTTGTGTGTGTGTGTATGTGTGTGTGTGTGCGTGTATGTGTGTATGTTCTTACGTAATTTTTCAAAGTGCAGAGAGGGAGGGAGAGCGAGAGAGGTGGACGTACATCCATTTTGGGTGCACTCGCACCTTGCATCACCAGTTGCTGACCGCCCGTGCCATCGTCGCTCAGAGCTCGGCCGAGTGCGACCCCATCCAACTCGCAATTTTCTCGCACCGTTTTATGAGCATTGCGGAGCAAATGGGGCGCGCGCTGCAGCGCACCTCCATCTCGGTCAACATTAAGGAGCGCCTCGACTTTTCCTGTGCCCTCTTTGGTACGCTGCCCCCTCCCTTGTGCTTACATGTTGTGCTACTTCAACAAAAACATGTCAGTGTAAGTAAAAGTTTTTCTCACTTTGTGAAGTGACTCGCACCTTTTTCCCAATTTTCGTTAATTTTTGACGTGAATTTGTCAATTTTTGTGGCCACATATACTCTTTTTATGCGTTTCTCAAAATCGTATACGGAAAATTGATGATTTATCGTTTCGAAGGAAAATTCGTTTTTCCAATTCGCCCGTGACCCCTTGCCATTGCCCTGGTTAAAGATGAGATATGATCAGCTGCGTCACACCACTGAATATTGCGCAGTATTTAAACAGTTGTTTACAACGCACCTAACATGTGTCAGCAGTTATATAATTACGAGTAATGCAACCTCAAAATGCAGGACATCAGTCAGCGATGCATCATTCAATAGCATCGCTCCATAAAATTTTCAGGTTCCTCAGCCACCATTATTATTATGGGTACATTGTAGAAGTATGACACCTAAAAGTGATGCAAATACAAACAAAGCAACTGCTTATTATGTATACACTGGAATGACAATTCAAATTTGTTTCAAATAATATGCTTCGCTGTTTTCCGCACGCACAGGCCCTGACGGGTCGCTGGTCTCCAACGCGCCGCACATGCCGGTGCACCTGGGCTCCATGTCGCAAACGGTGCGCGCTCTGGACGCGTACTACCGCGGAGGGGGGCCGGGGGCGGGCGAGGGGCTGTCGGAGGGCGACGTGCTGGTGTCCAACCACCCACAGCTCGCGGGCGGCAGCCACTTGCCCGACCTCACCGTCGTCACGCCCGTCTTCCGGGACGCCCAGGTCTCTCACCCCCCTGTCTCTTCGAAGCAAAAAAGTTTGATAAAAGAAATCGAGTTTTTTGAATTTTGACTATATGTATATCTATATCTGTTTTTTTAACATTTGGAAAATGTTACGTGTGGTGTGTTCGCCTCTTCGTCGACAAGACATTAAATTTGTTTTTGTTTTTGTTCACCCACTTTGCTTCGTTTTGTGTTTGTTGAATTTATATACGCTTGTCGGTTATTTACAAGATTCTTGACTGTGCGTATGCTCGGCGATTCAGCGCGCCTCGTCTCAAAAGACGATTCGACGTGAATGATAACGTACGAGCTTCATGACCTCGCTGAAAACATTTTGGCCCAGCTCAATTTACTTAGGGTAGCTGGGAAGGGATTGACAGCGAAGGGGGGAATTTGGTGTTGACCGTGTTAATTTTTGATCATATTAAATAGCATTCACTCGTGTCGAGATGTGCTTCAACTGAGTGAGTTGTGGCTGTGGTGGGCGTAGATTGTGTTTTATGTGGCCAGCCGTGCGCACCACGCGGACATCGGCGGCATAACGCCTGGCTCCATGCCGCCGCACTCGAAGACGCTGGAAGAGGAGGGCGCCGCCATCGTCGCCTTCAAGTTGGTCAGAAACGGGGCGTTTCAGGTCTGTGCGCGGCACCGTCCGTCTTATTATGTTTCCTCTGGGTTGTGTGTTTATGTGTGTGTGTGTGTGTCTGTGTGTCTGTGAGTGTGTGTTTGTTTGTTGGTGTGTGCGTGACTGTAAATGTGTGTGTGTGTGTGTGTGTATGTGTGTGTGTGTGTGTATTATATGTTTTCTGAACCGATTTTAAATGCACGTCTCGTCACCGTGCGTTGTTTTATTGAAAATGACTTCATATTTTACATGAAATAGATTTAACATTTACCGCTTTCACTGTACGGCTACTGTCTAATGACATCCGTAACTGCCACACTGGCATTATAATGCGACATTAAATTTGACATGGTATTCAATTCGTTTAACACAATGCGAAATTTACATGTTATTTGATCAGCGGTCTATTTCTAATTCACAGTTTTAACATTATCTCCGCACAGATGAGGATGTTTGAATTCCTTGAATTCCTGAAGTGACGCAGTTGGCATGTACGTCGGAATATTGTAACCCCCAAACAATTTATCAGTAGGTATGTTATGGAGAAGCAATACTAAAATGTGACATTGTTTTGAAATCTAGCGAATGAATACTTAAATAGCGAATGAATAATTGAAGGGCGAATGAATTCTTGAATAGCAAATGAATAATTGAATGTCAAAATATTACTCGAATAGCGAATGAAGGCATAAGTAGCGAATTGATAGTTGATTAGCAAAATGAATAATTGAATAACGAGTAAATTCTTGAATAGTGAATGAATAACTGCATAGCAAATGAATTCTTGAATGCCAAATGAATTATTGAATAGCGAATGAATAACTGAATATTTGAATAGCGAATGAATACTGGGTATGTTTTATCTTTCCGCAGGACAAAGGTATCACGGAGCTGCTCATGGCGCCCGGCAAAAGCGACATTCCGGGCAACTCGGGCACTCGCAACCTGGAGGACAACCTGTCGGACCTGAAGGCGCAGGTGGCGGCCAACACAAAGGGCATCCAGCTCGTGGGTGACCTCATCAACGAGTACAGTCTGACGGTGGTGCAGGCGTACATGGGGCACATCCAGGTGCGGGTACCCCCTCTCCACCAACATTATTGGCCATCTGATAGTAAGCATACGGGTTGAACCGAAGAAAGTATGTACGTTGAGTTGAAGATTACAATGTAATATACGCGGGAAAGGCTGAGATATTTTGGGGTTTGTATGTTATTTCTGCTCAACCGTAGTACTACGAAATGATATTATGTATCGTTAACTGATTATTCGGTAGTATAAAGGTTGCGTCTGAGAAATCAATCTAATTGATGTATCATAAAGAAAGACAGAGGGGACGAAGCTCATCTCCCCCGCCTCACACTTCCTGGACCGTTGGAATTTTGAAGACAGGAAATGCCAGTGAAAGCGGCAGCTTAGTGCTCGTCACTCGCGGTATTTTACCTGTTTTCCCCCATTTTACTAAATGTGTTGTATGTAATGTGAGTGCAAATGGTGTTATAAATATTTAACCACAGAGTGATAAAGTAGGGGAAAAAGCGGCCAATCATTTGTCGTACGGGTACTAATACCCTGAGTATGACGGGTCCTCGCTCACTTCATTGCGGTGCCTTCCCTCCAGGACAACGCGGAGGCTGCCGTTCGCCATATGCTCGCCGAATTCTCGCAACGCGCGGGGATGTCCGAAGTGGGGAGCGTGTTTGCGGAAGACCAGATGGACGACGGCACGCCCATCGTGCTGCGCGTCACCATCGACCGCAGTCAGCGGACCGCGGTGTTTGACTTCACGGGTACAGGGCCCGAGGTGTACGGGAACTGTAACACGCCGCCCGCGGTTACGTACTCCGCCATCATTTACTGCCTCCGCTGTATGGTCACTCGCGAAATACCTCTCAACCAGGGCTGCCTGACGCCCATCGAGGTTATCATCCCCGAGGGCTGCATCCTCAACCCCTCCGTCGGCTCGGCCGTCGTCGGCGGCAACGTGCTGACGAGTCAGCGAGTGACGGACGTGGTGCTGAAGGCCTTTTCCGCCGCCGCCGCCAGTCAGGTGCGGCCCACTGCCCTAAACCTCATCCCTAAACCCGCCAGTCAGGTGCTGCCGCTCTGAGTCACAGGGAACACATTGAGATTTTTTACATTGCTGGTTTGAGTGGCACCGTCCAATGTCTCCCCCCCCCCCCCAAAAAAAAATATGAATAAAAACAGGGGGCAAATTTTAAAGCCGCCTCTGCTGCATTTAGGGTTATGTTTTCACGGTTTGGGGTTTCCACAGCATTTAGCGCGATCGACGCGTTCAATCTGCTGTTAAGAACAATATACACGAAATTGTTGCGTTTGGTAAAGAAGATATTCTCCCTTTGCCCCTTTTTCTCGGCGACAGATCAACCAAAATAATGACATTGGCCTTTCGTCATGTTGCATTGCCCGGAAAAAAATACTACCAGCAATGCTCTCGTCGTGGTCGGTGTAATGCGATTCCCCGAAAAGAAAAAGTCGATAATGCGGTATTCCTTATGTCTTATCAGATAAGAAATTAATGGCAATCCTTAATTCCGAAGGTTTCAGTTCGAAGGGTGTACACTAATTCATTCCGCCCGTCATCACCCGCGCGTTTCCGCGACTGTTCGCCTTCTGCGGCGATCAAGCACACCAATTATGTTAGATAATGCTAGTGACAATGATAATGGTGATGCTGAATAATGGTGATATTTGAAATAGCACTATCACTGATATCTATAACAGTAATGATGACTGTAATTATACGAATGTCAATAATGTTAGACCGAGTCGGGCCGCTTTCCTAAACGTCGTGTTCAGTTCAGGTATGAGCTGACTCGACTTCTTTAAATGGCCGCGGTAGGGCTGCATGAACAACACCACCTTTGGCGACGACAACCTCGGCTACTACGAGACGGTGGCTGGCGGCGCCGGCGCGGGGCCAGGCTGGACCGGCCGCAGCGGTGTGCACACCCACATGACCAACACGCGCATCACGGACCCCGAGATCCTGGAGCGCCGTTACCCCGTCGTCCTCCGCCGCTTCGGGCTACGCGAGGGAAGCGGCGGCGACGGCGCTTTCCGGGGCGGCGACGGAGTTGTGCGGGAACTTGAGTTCTTGCGACCCATGCAGGTCTGCCCCTCTCCCTCGGCCGTCCGATTCTTACCACTTTTTTTGTTGGTGTGATATGTATTGTTTCTACGTTTTAAACTCTATGTATGTTTTTGGGGTGTCCGTTTGGCGTAATTTCGGCATATTAAGGACACAATGGGTATATTGCAAGGTATGAATTATTCATGACGCGGCGCGATATCAATTTCAGACATTAATGATGACAGGGTGTGTATCGGTCTATTTATAAACAAGATTCAATGGGATTAGTGTGAGAATTTATAGATTCAAAGAAACTGCGGTTGTAAACAATTCCATAAGACCGTCATATTTTCGTAATTTGTTCAAGGTACCCCCTATATTTTTTGGGTCCCCCAATTTTTTAAGTGGATGGCCTGACATACACTGCAAGATACTGTCAATGTTATCGAGAATAGGTTTTTAAAACCCTAATACCTAAACCTTAAACACAAAATCAAGAAAGCGCAAACCCTAAGCAAGCAACAGTGCAGCGTTTCCCCCATTTTTTTCTGGACATTTTCGGCACCTAAAACACATAATTGGATTTGATATCCTAACCAACGCTGATGAATGCCCATCATATTATAGATAGTCATACTACGAGTTTTGGGGGTGGGGGCGCAGGTACTACCGTTACTAGGTACCTTTCAGATGTTTTGATGTCTGTATTTGTTTCATTGTTTTAGAATATATTTTGTGAAATAATGAAATGTAATTTTTTAAGTAGCTGTCTGTTCAGCAGCGTCCGAGAGTGCATGGAGGTATGTGATTTGTTTGATAAATTATTATTGGACACGGCTTTGTTTAAGCATTTATTTATCAATGAATGTTTGCACCTTAAATGATTTAAAACAAGTTTATCCATACCCGTACCGATAACATTTCCAGACCACAGAAGACTGTAAGAAATCTGACATGGTTGTGGATATTATTGATTTACGCATATATTTCATGATTTTACATGATTATACATTTTATGGTTTCCTGCGCCCGTCATTTTATTGGAGCGTTCTCTGAGTGCAGCTGTGATGTTTTATTTTCTGCTGGTAACTTCAGGTCGGCATTCTTTCGGAGCGCCGGGCGTCGCGGCCCTTTGGCCTGAAAGGCGGACTGCCAGGCAAGGCGGGTCGAAACCTTCTGATGAAACGCGACGGGCGGGTCGTCAGCCTCGGCCCAAAGGCGTCCTTCCCCGTGGAAGCCGGCGACGTGTTCCACATCGAAACGCCAGGTATGCGCGATATCGCGACGATGGAAACCCTGAAAACCCCTTACACCTTCTCTCTACTGTTTCGATAACCCTCTTCACGCGCTGACTCGCGTCGCCCCATAGTCCTTATGCGGCGGGTTTGCCCTGTTTGCTACGCTTTCTTTCTTTTTGTTCGTTGCAGTAAATACTTCTGTAGCTAATGCATTGTCGAAGCTGAAACTCGCAGTGTGGTTGAGATACTTTGTTTCCCTATGACACTTCTTCTGAGGTACGCGTTGCCTTCAGCATCGGCGGATAATATTACGGATTAGTCGTATTGCTAGGACGGGCTGGATGTTCATAGATTATTCCTACAAGAAAACGCAGTGGAAGCCACCAAGTAAAAAGAGGAAAAAAACCAAAGCCCGAGGAACATGAAGGCATGCCACAACCTCAGCACTGCCCTCCTGAAAAGCGTCGCGGAGATGGGAACCCAGAGTGCCACGAAGAGCAGCAGAAAGACGTTGCATGAATTCTCGTCGCACATCCCCCAAAATGCGCCGAATAGGAACAGAAGTAGTTCGACGAACGAAATGTTGCATACGGACTTAACTGTCGGGCTGGCTTTCTGTAGAGGCGTTATCATATCGATTTGTTATCTGATTTCGTTTTCCGGGTCGCTGAACGGCTCATTGCCTGATTTCCCAAAAAGACGAGTAAGAGTTTCAGAAAATTCATCAAGATTCGCAACAGCATTTTCTCATCCTGTTATGGCATCGCGATCATATTAAGGATCCTTATAAATTATTATCCTTATATTCCCGTATTCATGTACGACCGTCGAGCGCGTTTCCCTTTTGATTTTCGAGGAAACGCGACTTTTCCCAGCAAAGTGAATTTTAGACCCGTCGATACAGAGCATGTCGATTGTAGATTTTTTGAAGAAATGGTATTTTTAGCGCAGTGCACTGTATTTAGCCGTCCTTGAGCCTTAATTGTGTGCAGTTGGGCAATGTCATGCGGCATGATGCGTAAACAATTCTTTCTTTGTTCCTGTTGCTGTGTTTCAAGAACCGCGACGAACTGATTTATGTACTGACAGTGATTTAACTGTTGTCGACGGGCTTCATGCTTGACTCTTATCGTAAACTTGTAATCAACCCTCATTATACGTCGCCCGTTCTGTCACTGTAGTATATAAATGTGCAACATCGGTGCGTTGCCATGTGTGATAAGATTATTATCCCTGATTACAATAATACGGTGTGTAAATACGCGTACCTGTAGCGTTTTTTCTTTCGACTGATCGCCTGCTTTTCTGCTGTGCCTCGCAGGGGCGGGAGGCTACGGTCCACCCGAGGGTGGTGGTAGCGCTAACGACGCGGCCGTCGCGATGGAGGCAGCCGACGATCTGGAGACTTTCACGAGCATTCATACCCGGCAGCGCGATGCGCAGCTGAGTGCCCCGTACCGCGTCACCGACGGCACCATCAACCGCCTTCTCGCCGGAAACGAGTAAATCGCCGCTACCGCCGACGTCGAGTGCCGCTCGAGAGATCGCTTGGCAACGCCGGCGGTGGCTTCTGAGACCGTAGAGCTTCGCAAGCTATTATTATCAGCGCGCGTCGTTTCTCAGTTCACATTTGATCAGACGTAGTAAGGCGCCTCGGCTGTAACATTGCGTCCGTTGGGTTTTAGGGCAGCGTGTGTCGAGGCTCCTGTATTATCGCTGAGACCGCCAAAGAATGGGGGCGCAAAGGGAGTGGCCGTTAGCGGTGCTGATGTAACCGAGGTATTCTCTGTTTATTTTAGCGATTCCGCTGCAATGACGGATGTTCGCCAACCGTCGGATGGACTATCATTGGTATTCTCTTTTTCTTTCCTTTGAATTCCTAGAATTGAATGGCAAGCGCAGAGAATTCGTCATCGGAACATAATCATAAAAGCGATGAAAGGAGAGGGAACAAAGATAACAACCACTTCCTTTTTCGGAGGTGACGGTCTCGTATATGTGTATGTGTTAGAGACCACACCCAACGCGTGTGTGTGTGTGCGCGCGTTGGGTGGGGGGAGTCAGTTTGTGCGGGTGAGTGGATGGGTGCGCATGTCTTTATGTTGTGTGTGTGTGTGTGTGTGTGTGTGTGTGTGTGTGTGTGTGTGTGTGTGTGTGTGTGTGTGTGTGTGTGTGTGTGTGTGTGTACGTGTGTGTGTCTATATGTCTGTGGATTGTGTCCGTGGATGGGTGTACGTGTATGCGTATGAGGGTGTGCGTGTGTATGTGTGTATGTCCATCTGTGTGTGTGTGTGTGTGTGTGTGTGTGTGTGTGTGTGTGTGTGTGTGTGTGTGTGTGTGTGTGTGTGTGTGTGTGTGTGTGTGTGTGTGTGTGTTTGTAAGAATGTCTGCGCGCATCTGTGTGTCTGTGTGTGTGCCCAGTTGTGTATGTGAATATGGGGTTGTTGTGTGTGCGTGTGTGTGTGTGTGTGTGTGTGAATGTCTGCGTGCATCTGTGGGTGTATGTGTGTTTGTGTCCAATTGCATGTGTGTGAATATGTGAGTGTGTGTGTGTGCTCGTTTGTGTGTGTTTGTGTCCAGTTATATGTGTGTGGGTGTGTGTGTGTGTTTGCGCGTGAGCCCGTGAGTGTTTCTGTCATAGTTTTACATTTGACAACATTGAATCAGCAGAAAGGCATGTACTACTGAACTTCTGATAAGCGATAATAATCTACTGACATGATATATTGGCTTCATAACAAATTAATCCGAATTTACAAAGCAGGAGGAGGCTCTGTTTGCCAAAAGTGTTGATCTCTTACATTTTTTGCTCGCAAGGGGCCCAGGGCCCGGTACGTACGCTAATTGAGGGAATCGGGAGGGAGGGTTGCGTGAGCTGTGCTCGCGCAAAGGCAGAAGGTGGACGACCTATGTGTGTCGGCGCGTCATATAGGGGTAACGCATGTCTGTGTTTTACCCGCAGTGTCATGCGTACTCTAGCGGTTAGAATTTGTAACGTCGTGGCAACGCCCGACTATTCTCGCCCCCAGTGTAATTTAAACCTCTATAATTTCAATATGACCATTTACAAAGCTCCGTTTGCCATGTTATCGCCATTGGGCGGGTTGTTCGTCGTTGGTTGGCCACCCCATGGTGTGAGCCAGCCGAAGAGGAACCACTATGACCGTCCTGCAAGGGCGGTCGGGTCGATGTAGTCGAGGACGACGCTGGACTCCGTTGACCAGCCACCGAAGTGTTTGATCTTCTGTAGCGTAACGCCGATGTTGTAGGCGGTTGTCGCAGCCCCTTTTCGGAGGGAGTGTGATGTCCCGCTGTAACCATCCGGGGGTCGTTCTTGCAGTGCCATCGTGACCTCGGAGAGCCATCCCGTGAGCGAGTTGGCTGTCTATCTGTCGTGTCGTTCGGAGGTGCTAATCGCCCACCGCGCTGTCGGGTATTTTCCGTCCGAGAGCGTGTGTCGGATAGCGTCGAAGAACAATAACATGTGAACTACCTCGCTGAGTACTGTAGGCGGTAGGTGACATAGTAGTTTGCGCTATGCTGACACTTCGCGTTGGCCCTTTCTTGTACGGTGGTACAAGCGTAGTCCGTCTGCCTCGGAGGCGACGAGGTCCTATGTTAAGCAGCCTATGCATGCGCCCCCTCTACTGAAGAATAAGTAGAGTAGTACCACCGTAGTGCATGCCCGTAGTAAACGTACTTGTTCGCGTGTTGGGCTGGCTTGGAGCAATTCACGCGACGTGGCCGCCGTGAGTTGGAGTCGTAGGGCTTGAGCCATGCGTAGGGCTTTTACGATGATAGAGGCGGGCAGGTGGACCCGTACCGTCGTGTCGTCAATCGCGACTTGAGAGGCCGCTAGGCCTTTTCTCACTTTCGCGACCAGATCTCCGATGGCAATTGCTTCGAGGCCGTGGTCCTTGAAGAAGCCGTTGACTGCTGATAGGTACGGCTGGAGACTCGAGGCCTTGGTAGTACCTAGTTGACCTAGCCATGCGACGTAGCGTGCCATGTGTGCCGGTGTGGCCGCTAGCGGCGCGAGTCGTTGTTCCGTACAGAAATCGAAGTAGCGGCGGATAGTACGGCCGTACGTTGCTGCCGTGCTAGGGGCCCATGTCGCGGCGAGGAGAGCCAAGGTCTTGGTGCCCAGTGCGTCAAAACCGATAATTTTGGTCATGTACGGTTTCATCGTCTCGATCCACGGGTTGGTGGTGGCTGTGACGGTAACTCGATACTTAGGCTGTGCTAGACGGCCGGACTGGTGGTGCGGGATTCTTGGCGCGTTGTGTACTCCCGTAAATAGTGCTAACGTAGCACTGACCGCCCCTTTCCTCAGATAGAGCCACGCCGGAAGGGAACGCGGAATACTGTCAAAGGCCAGTGTGGACTGCATGTTGTACCGCGTAGCGCCCGCCGTCCGGGTTGGAACAAGTTTCGGCGTGGCGCGATGATGATTTCCTCGGAAGCCTGCTCGGTAAGCGCCTGGTGCCAGACCTTCCCTGTCCAGCGCGGGGCGACTACGGTAGCTGCTGCTCCGCTCTGTCGAAGTTTTTGGACGAGGATGGGTAGGAGGGGCCAGGGTGGGTTGCACCAATTGCTCTCCTTGCGCCAATCGTTGTCTGAGAGGTGGGTGGCGTCCACATCCTCGCACGTGGGGTCCTTCCTGCCAGCGTTGTAACGGGGTAGTAGGGTGTTGAGGGCCGAGGCGAAGCGGTCGATCGAATGCTTTCCGAACCTCGCATCGAGTTCTGCGAATAATACCGGGTCTAGTCGCCAGTCGTCGTTGTCTAGATGTCGACTGAGCCTGTCGGCCCCAACGTTGGCCGCTGACTTGAGTAGCGGGCCCTGATCGTGATGTTGTTCGTATCGAGTAGGCACCATAGAAGTCGGAGTTCGTCCATCATAACTGGCGACCGTGAGGTCATGCCAGTCAGAATGTGACATAATGCTTGGTTGTCCTCGTGCAGGAGGACGTTGCGGCCTGCCAGTTGTGGTAGGAAACTCTCGACAACGTGACGGACGGCCTTCAGCTCCTTCCATGTAATGTGTTGTTGTTCGTCTTCCTTGCTCCAGAATCCTCGAGCCTCGACTTGCTCGTTTAGGACCGCGCCCCAACCATACCCGGAGCTGTCCGTGTGTAGATATGATGTTTCTACGGGTTTGTGGATGGGCTTGCCGTTGGACTGACTGGGCACCTCTGTCCACCACTGTAGGTCGCGGCGTAGTTGGGGGGTGAGCCGGACGAGGCCACCCCACTTCTCGCCGACGACGGAGTGAAGTTCGCGGAGGAAGAATCTCGCCGCCGGAATTGCCAAGAAAAGGTATTGGGCCTGACCTGCGAGTGACTGCTGATCTTTGACGGGTAACCATCGCGCGTTCCGTGTAGCTCTGCCGATGAGGTGTCTGGCATGTTGAGCAATCTTGTTGAGTTTTTGCTCCGGCGCGTAGAAGTAGCCTGACGTTGTGTCGATGCCCATACCCAGATGGTGCCCGACTTGCGCTGGTGTCCAGAAACCCTTGGTGGGGTGTCGGAGGAGACCGAGCCGGTCGAGCAGTTGTGCCAGGCGGTGGCGTAAGGTAAGCGCTTCCGCCTCTGTAGACGCGAAGAGTAGAAAATCGTCGAGGTAGTGTAGTATTCGGGCGCCGCGCCACCGCGTTCGTCTGAGGTAGGTCTTCGAGCAACTGTTCGTCGGTGGGATAGGTGCTTCGGGGTCCGGGTTGCGCAGGAAATTTACGAAGGTTAGCGTCATCTTGCAGAAGTAAAACGGGGATAGGGACCAACCCATAGGTAGCCCTGCTAGCCTGTAGAGTTGGCCTCGGACGTTGACGGTGAAGTAGTTTCGGTCCGCTGGGTTGATGCCCAGTGCGTAGAACCCGTCTTGTAGGTCGAAGCTGAACATATAGTCCCCCTTGCGGGTGAGGTGCCTTACCCCGAGTAGGGTCTCCATCTTGAGTCGTTTTCGCACGCAATACTTGTTGAGTGGTCGTAGGTCGCAGATTAATCGCCACTGGTTGACGCCCGGTTTTGGGACTAGGAATAGTCTGGAGACTTAGTCGCTGCAGGTCGAAGGTTCCCAAGCGCCGGCATGTACAAAGCGCGCTAATTCGCGTTCGACGAATTCTAGTTGGGCAGGGGTAGCATCGAGTAACGACACCCCTTGGTTGAATCGTGGGGGTGGGCGGTTGTTCTTGAACGGTATCGATACGCCCTCCCGGATCCACTGTAGGGTTTGCACGCTCGCGCCGATTTTCTCCCACTCGCGCCAGCTCCGTCGCACGCGATGTTGCATGCACTCGGAGGCTGGGTTGCACGAATCGGCGCGGCGGTGCACACCATCAGCCCTCTACCTCGGGCTCGGGCTTTTTGTTTTGGCGAGTCTTGTCCTTGTCGCGCTTTTCTCGTTTTTCCTTGTCCCTGATTTCCTTGTCTTTGAGGTTCTTGTCCGGCCTCGCGGTAGGTCTGTCGGGGTTGCCTCCGTCGCCCCTGCCGGGCGTCGACTGCTTAAAGGTTTGAGCGGCTTGAGCTTTTGCGGCCGCGTGGAGACTAGCTTCGAGGCGTTTGTCTTCCAGTGCCGCGAGGAGGCCGTCGACGCCGTTGGTGCTGCGGTCGGCAGCCTGTGAGTAGACGAGGCGTTCGGCGACTCGCTCCTCTCCGGTAAGGGCCTTCTTGCCCTTGAATCGTCGAACGTAGGTAAGTCGCGACTCGACGGCTTGCGTGACAGTCTTGTGTGTCCGAACGGCCGCGTCTGTAATATCCCAGGCGTGCGCTCGTTCCGCTTCGGTAGCGGTTGTCGAACGAATCGTTGCCAGAGCTGTTTCGAGCGCCGCGTCCGCGGCCGCAGAGTAAACGCCATAGCACGCTAGGTGTCGATACTCGTCTCGTGAGGAAATTCGTTTTTCCTCGGTTAGGAACCTGTCAGTCTCGTCGTGTCGAGGCGTCCACAGGCCCGGTATAGAAGCGTTGACATGTGGTAAATTGTCGTTGAACGCTCGAGGGAGTAAGCCGATCCAATCGCGCGGGTCGATGTACGCGGGCTTGGTCGAATGAGCAGATACATGCGTGGCGTAATCGTCCACGCTCCCACCCTCAGAGACTGCGTCGGCATGTACTGACGGAATGTTACGCTGCTTGGTAGGGGCTGGCGGTTTCGTCTGGTCGCTGTCTACCTTCAGGAGCAGCTAGTTAACAAGATTATACAAGTTTTCAAACTGCGCTGCAGATGGTGGCGCTCGGATGTCCCCGCTGTCGTCCCCCGTCGGGTACAAGTGTTCAGGTAGATTGTCTGCCATAGTTGCCGTGTGAATGTTTTCGATAGTAGCTACACCGTGTGCTAGTAGAGATCAGTCACCTTACTAGACTGCTAGAGTCTAGATGCCGTTGCGTGAGCTGTGCTCGCGCAAAGGCAGAAGGTGGACGACCTATGTGTGTCGGCGCGTCATATAGGGGTAACGCATGTCTGTGTTTTACCCACAGTGTCATGCGTACTCTAGCGGTTAGAATTTGTAACGTCGTGGCAACGCCCGACTATTCTCGCCCCCAGTGTAATTTAAACCTCTATAATTTCAATATGACCATTAATCTATGGTAGTCCGGTCTAATCATTTATATGTGGACTATGACTACCTGTACCCGTATGTTTTTAGTTTGTGCGCTATATATGTGATGTTTATTTACTTTTGTCATCCTGCCGCCCGGTACGTTTGATGGTACGTTTACCCGAATACTACTAGAATTATATAAGAGCGCGATTACTATGGAAGTATTAGTAGTGTTTAGGGCGAAATGTACTTGTACGAGCTACATAGTTTAACGCGCGCGGGGTAGATCTCACCGCAGAGCGCCAAGCAATGCGCCATCGCCTTGCCATCAGAGACATCACCCCGCGAGAACCGTAACCAACACCCCTTAACAACGCCCTCTCGTGTCCGCATCAGATTTTCGGCTCTGCTCTGGGTCCTCATGCACGGCAGCTACTCCACAGCGACAGCCTCATTGCGCAGTGCCTACCACATGCCGGCCCCCGCGACTTGCCACAGCGCGACTCGCGTTCGGACTGTACCCTTCGCCGTAACCGCACCAGAGCAGCGGAGCAGCAGGAGGGCACTCAGGGTGCGCACCAAAAAGCACAACCTGTATATCCCGCCATATCAGCCGCTACGCCGTAAGGCGTTTCTCGAAATACCGTCTGGCCCGGCGCTGTAGTGTTGGCGGTCTCGGTCCGTTCTGCCAGGCGAGGGTGAGACACACAGTGGATGGTGTCACTGCCTGCTAGCAGTACGCGCATTTTCCTATATTTATCGGGTGTTTTATTACAGTATTTCGTGAGACTCTCTCGTCGTGGGTTTGTTTTTGTAATCCGTTATTTTGCTCCAAGTGCCGAATTAAAATCACAAATAGATACATGTCTCACAAATTTAATATAAACATTTCTTACAAGAAAAAGCAGTGGAGGCCACCAAGCAAGAAAAAGAAAGAAAGGAAGAAAAAACCTAAGCCCGAGGAACAGGAAAGCATGCCACAGCATCAGCACTGCCCTCCTGAAAAGCGTCGCGGAGATAAGAACCCAGAGTGCCATGAAGAGCAGCAGAAATTCATATTGGCGATGCTGAAAATTAAAATCCAACATCCTTGCAGGGAAGTACTTAACTACACGCATTTACAGTGAGATTTATTTATTTATATGTTTTTACGCCCCCGGCATGTCAGACTGGCAGGTAAGCCATCACCGGCACTATCGCTCCCTCCTGCGGGCGGCGTTTTGCAAGCACGATTGAGAGTGTTTGAAGGTTTAAACAAACCGTAATGTACTGCTCTACATTAGAAGAAAAAACAAGCATTTTGTATCAAAATCAACGACTTCTCCGTAACGACTTCTCCATTTCGTCCAACATATTTAACAAATACATTATAAGCAATGCATCGCGTGATAGGACAATCGTACATTATTCTCATCAAGGCAATGTGAATGAACTTTTCATCGAAGGATGCTTTTTGATGGCATAAAGTTGTAAGATTTGATAAGCGATTATCTTTCATAGGCATTTTTCAGTATTGATAGGCTGAAAACTTGTCAACCAATTAAAAAATGCTTATCATCCCTCCCTCAACTTCGGTGTCATACCTCGCATGTTCCTTCGTTGTACATCCGTTGCATTTATCGGTATGTATGCCTCGTACACTATGATGTGCTCTAACGTGTTTTTCCAAATCCCCATTTTTCACCGACTAGAAATGTCAGATATTTACATTATTCTGTAAAATGTGCCTAATTGTAATTTTTTTATCCACAAACCCTTTTTTCACTGCGACACATGTCACATATTTGCACATTTACTATGACGATATGCTCTATCGTCCCTTTTCCTTATTTAATCCCTATTTTCACCGACAACTACGTCAGATATTTCCACTTTGACTGTGCTATGCTCTATCGAGTTTTCTCCTTATCTCATCCCTACTTTCACCGACACAAATGCCACATACATTCACTGTTACGCTGTATCCATCTTTTCACCGATATGGCAGATGCATATTTAATTTCACAATATTATTGTCCCATCCAATATCCTTTCCGTTCCCTGGTTTGATTGCCAAAAGCGGGTGCCCCAGGCCAGGAGGCAAGCTACTGTAAGGATGGCGCAGACGTCGTCGAACGGCTTCGTCCCAAAGCTTATCGCCTCCGACGTTGATGGCACCCTATTGCGGAGCGACCAAAGTCTGAGCCCGGCCGTTAAAGCGGCGGTCCTTTCTGCCGCCGAGGCGGGTGTTCCCATCATTCTGGCTACCGGCAAGGCGCGCGGGCCATGGACGAAAAAGGTGACGGCGCCTTCCAAGAACCGCTCCCTTTTATTATTGAGCAGAATGGCGAATAAGTTGAATAGAAATTTCTACATTTTGTTTTTTTTTCAACTGCATTTTATGGTTTTCTATAAGTAGCATAGTTGTTACGTGATAAGTGAACTAGTTGAACCCATCAAAGCATAACCCAACGTCAAAACCAAAGTGCAACGGTCGAGTCACCCGTTTTTGCGGGCGTCATGCCATCGGTATTCTATTTCCAAGCTTATGCGCGTAGCGAAATTTCAACTTCTCCGTGACAATTATAGCTCACCGCGACAAATTCATGGTCAAACATTCACATCACTGTTGATCAGTGTGCCAAAGAAAGCGTGTCAACACTCTTCAAAATTTACACCACAAAAACTCATGTTTTTACTTCGCGTGTCAGTGAATACATGTGGTAAATACTAAAAAATTGCACTGCATTTCGTAATCAATGTTACCATGTTAAATTATGATGATGCGTTATTTTCGTGCATTTGTTTGTGTTTACAAATTTCAGAGCGATATCGTTTTCCTTTTCCTCTATATAAATTTCGCTATGTCATGTTTTGGGGCAATTCAGGTGCTTCCGGAGATCGGGCTCCCGATGCCAGGCGTGTACCTTCAAGGCTGCCTCATCTACGACAAAGACGGCGACCTCATATTCAGGTTCCAGCCTCGCCACCCCATTGTCCCTCCCAAAAAGCTTCTTAAATGGCTTGCACCTCCGCCGACTCGGATCCTAACACGGCCGTGTCGACCCTCGCTCTCCTCAGTCGCGAGCTTGATGATGACATTTGCCGCGACTTGATTACATTTGCGGCGACTCAAGGTCTCACGCTGACGGCGTATTGTGGCGAGCGCATACTCACCGAGGTGAGTCGAAAAACGCGTAGTCTCACTGTTTTGCAGATTCTTTGCGCCATCCACCCGTACCTGTATAAATAGAAGTACAACAGTAAATTCAAGTATATCCACACAGGGATATGGATCTTCCACTGTTTTTTTACCAATCTACCCTAATAAAAAACAATCGGCTATTGGCAATAGACAAGCAAAAGATTACTATGATACACGCAGTCTGTGAAATTCAAATGACTGTCACAGATTCTTAGTTTTGGTACCGCTGAGTGAATACTCCGAATAAGGCTTTACCTCGCCTGATCCTCAATGTCTTGTTCGAATTGTTGGTGCTGCCGCTAGTCGGGTCTTACCAATGAGCTGCTCCTTCGACCGCGAACGGAGATAGCAACGAGATATGGTGCCTGGACGGGTAGTACTCTTACGAATGACCGTCGTTTATCATCATCGGGCGTATTGGAGTATCGCTATAAGTCAGTGCAGAGTGTCGCCCAAACCAAAAAAAGATTTCACTGGAAAAGAAACACATTTACATGTCTGTTTGCCATATTCACGCGTGGGAATGCCAAAGGTCGCGATTTTTTCCATCTCCGTTTCGCATGAGGTCGAATCGTAGTTTAGCCCTATAACGACGGCCAGAACTTAACATGGTTGCAACAGCTCGGGTCCAATGTATTCCTGTGTACTTCAACGTCAAAATGACACGTTCGTCCTCACTTTATGTGTCACCGGAAAAGGTCCCTCGCAGCCATAATACTGACGGCGAGTGCTACCGTTAATCGCATCAGAAAACAGACGAGCACTCGGATCGACTTTTGTTTTACGAGGAGCCGACGCCGGAGGGGGTTGGCCCCCTCACGGAGATCCTCGGAAAGGTGGGTCACGACCTGCGACTACGGGCCGGAGAGGGGACACCTGCTCGCCGTCTTGCCCTGAACCATATGTACTTGCGCTCTATTTACCCAGTACTTTTGTTTTTTACGACCTTCCCTCGCCACGCGTGTCCGTCTGTCTCTTAGGTTCCCGTTCAGAAGATGATCCTCATGGCGCCTCAACCGCGGTGAGTTCGCAAACATCTTCCCTCGCCCTTCTACATATTGGCACTGCGGGTACTCGACTCCTCGTCCAGAAATTACGCCGAAGAACATCTGCAGTGCTATTAGTCTGTGATCTGCTATTTGTGACTTGACTAAAGAGTGTATTAGCCGGCATGTTATTATCATTCTCCCTGATTATATTAATTTGTAATTTATCTTAATCGTTTATCCGCCAACCTGGACTCTCACCTTTGGTACGTGTAGTAGTCATGTTTATGCGCATTTTCTGTTCTTTTCATTTCCAGTTATTTTAAGATTTCTTTTCAAAAATTCTGAACAGTATTATGTTTTTCTCCTGAAAAGGGTATATGTACGGTTGTATGAAATTGCATCTTGTGTCGCATGGGCTTGATGCTTGTCTAATTGGCTCACGGATACTACGCACGAAAGCGTGAGGCAGAGCAGGAAACGTTGCAATTTCAAAGCAAATCTCTTATCGTTTTAGTCCGTAGGCATTTCTATGAAAAACTAAATGATAATTCGAATCATGCTGATGTGAATGGTTTGTCCTGTTTTCACTCAGTATCGACGAGATTCGACCAGCTGTGGCGAAACTGATGGAGGGCCGCGCTACGCTCACCACCGCCCTCAGCGGCATGCTGGAGGTCCGTTCCCCGTAAGCTAACCATACAAACAACTACAAAACCAAAACAAATAAATGCATCGCGGGCACCCAATGCCGCTGACTGAGCAATTGATGCAATCTATTGTGACGAAATGTATAATATAGATATCATCAGCCATCCTCTTAGTGAAAGGTTCAGATGAGTATATCAGGAAATGATCCGATGACGCAATCCAGTATTTGAACGTGTTCAAAAATTCAGAGCGATACACTGTCATTTGCATCTACGCCCATCTGCGAAAAAGCAATGCCCTCTGTCCCTTCCCCAAGGACAAGTACTCTACAGAATAAATGAGTGAGTGACACGCATGTGCAGATTCTGCCACTTGGCGCCTCGAAGGGAGACGGCGTGCGGCAGCTATTAGACATTCTAGGCGTAAGCAACTCCCCCCTTCCCCCAAACTGTATCGGCTATTTATTGTTTGAAACTAAAATGCGTTTACCCACTGTACCCAAACTGTAGCGGTAAAACGCGGCGCGCTCAAGCAGGCAGTTGTCGCTACCGTGTTTTTAACTAATGCGAGATCAATTTGCATTTGTGGACGTCTTTCCCCACGTGTCATCTCACCTGCAGGTGGCCCCCTCTGACGTCATGGCGATTGGCGATGGGGAAAACGATGTGGAGATGCTGGCGATGGTCGGGGTGAGGGCCTGCTTTGCGCTTCCCCAAACTAATTTTGTATCTAATCGGGTGACGTATCGAAATGTATTGGGTATGGGATTGTATTCAATCAATCAATCAATCCCATCGAAACTTGCCGACACTCGAGCAGCAATGCCTGAAGGTTGATTTTTAATTCCAGTAGCCGTTTATAGATTCAGCGGCTCGATGTTATACTTTGGTTTTCTCTGTTCGTAAATGCACTGATCAAATATCACAATAAGAGTAGCTACAGTGCTTTGCATCGGCCGCAGTATGGTGTGTTGCTGCTGCTGGCAATGCACTACGGCTGGATGCTAAAGTATCTCCCGTGCCTGAATGGATTCGGTTTGCCAGTAACAGTGCTGACGCTGTGGCATGCCTTCCTGTTCCTCGAGCTTATAATAGGTTTTTTCCTTTTTCCTTCTTTTTGCTTGGTGGCCTCCACTGCTTTTTCTTGTAAGCAGTTTTTTGTTTGCCAGTAACAGGCTGTTCCCGATGCGCTGCAGAACATACATGTACGTTTATGGCGAAAGTTACGGATACTAATGAAATGGCCACGATTGTGTTTCTGATATTGGAGTGTGAATGCATATCAACGCGTTACTGCAGATGGCATGTGCACTAACGTGTATTGCAACGGGACGTTGTTTTTAACACCTAACACCCCCTCCCCGCGCGCAGTTGGGAGTCGCCATGGGCAATGCTGGCCCCCATGCTCGGGAGGCGGCCGACGTCGTGGTGGCCAGCAACGACGCGGACGGCGTCGCGGAGGCAATTACTAAATTTGTCTTGAATCCACTCAAGACGGGCGCAGCCAGCTGAGCGCATCGGCCCTCTTTGTAATCGCTGAACAGTAAACTACGCTGCACATTGTCAGAAGCCCAATGAATTTATTTGATGGCTCCATTTAACGTGCACGTACACTTCAATTGCCGATGCGCCACAATTCTAATGATCCACAATGTCCCGCTCGTTTTTCATAAACTAGACACCTCTAACAAAACTGACGTTTGATGTTACGTATACTATCCACGCGCCTTGCTTCATCTTTTGCCGATGCATGTGTGGTGTCTGTCCCTCTTTGCGTTAAAGATGATATGTTAAGCTATGTACGATGTCTGTCCCTCGAAGCTTTTCCTCGGTTCCAGATCCTTTCTGGTACTTCCTGTAATCCAGACATGCATATTGTCTTAGACTGTATTTTATACCACCCCCATCCTATCCTACTACATTAATTTTCGAAAATGTGTGTGTGTGTGTGTGTCTGTGTGTGTCTGTGTGTGTGTGTCTGTGTGTGTGTGTGTGTGTGTGTCTGTCTCTCTGTCTGTGTGTCCGCTTATCATTAGCTCGATTGGGTTTTGGTATTACAAATGCGATATTGTTTTTGGGAAAAAGATCGAATTGGTGTATTGCGCACTTATTGGGATTGGGATTAGGATGCGTCCTAAACTACTGCGCATCGCTACGATGGGTACAGGAGCATTATTTCAGTGCTTACAAAAAAGTAGAGTGAGACACACAGGGTGTGTGTGCATAATTACAAAAAATGGCATAATGAGAGAGAAGGATGTGCTGTGTGTGTGTGTGTGTGTGTGTGTGTGTGTGTGTGTGTGTGTGTGTGTGTGTGTGTGTGTGTGAAAAATAAGTGTCACGACTTTGGGCCTCCATGGAATAGTAAGAGACATAAATAAGGTTTGTGTATATAAAATAAAAAAAAATGATTACAAAAATACAACGAAGAACGAGAGGCAAAAAGAACTACGGGCCACTCCTGACTTATTATTTGTGATCTTCCTTTCTGACTCCGATGTGCATTTGTGGGGATACTGATACGATCGAGGGAGCTGTCCTCCTAAAACTGAACGCCACTACTACCGGATGGTTGACCGTTGCCCCCTGTGCATGGCATTGTGTACGGCATACGAGCATATTGCTCTGGCTTACGATGTTGTTGCCTTGCTATTATCGTCGCCACAGGTTATATCAGGTGATTTTATGCTCCTTGTCCACGATGGCGATAGTTTTAAGGCCGGTTCTTAGGAGAGCTTTGCCTCCATCCTCGAAAGGTGGGTTGTCCACGATTTTTATAGCGGTAGCGATATTTTATAAATTTCAAATAGCGCCGGTCCAAAACGATGTACATCGCTATCATTGCACGAAATTATTATCATAGAAGAATACCGGAGCTTAATAAATATCTGATTTATTTATCCTGACTACCACTCTCCCAGTACATGAATAAAAAAAAATAACGAGATCTATCATCACGCGGCTGTCGTCTTCTTTGGATAGAGAACAACTGTCCTTCCGACCACGGCCCGCTTGCGACGGCCACAGCTCCACACGCCGCGGCTCGAGTTGTCAAAAACCATTCCCATAGCGTGTCTATGGCACTCGAGCAGTGACTTCCCTGTAGTTGGAAGTCATTATCGCGGAGTTACGAGGAAGCAAGTGGGAGATGTCGGACGCATGGCTCGACGCATGTCGGGCGGGTGACGCTTCGACGGTTCGCAAGCTGTTGATGTCAGACGGCGCAGACGTAGTGAACTCCAGGAGCGCGCAGGGTGCCCATGGATTGCTACTAGCGGCACAGGAAGGTCACCTCGACTGCGTACGCGCGCTGATTGGGGCACCGGGAGTTGATGTCAACGCGGCCGCTGCGGACGGCGGCGCAACGGCTCTTTTTGCGGCGGCCAGTGAAGGTCACACCGCCGTCGTGGCGGCCTTGCTTGCTCACCCTGACCTGGACGCGAATGCGAGGTATCATCGCCTCTCCTGCCTTCCCCGTTAACAATCTGACTGATACATATCGATAATCAAATGATTGTGGCGCCCATATGACTGAGGCGAGTGACCGGCGCGTGCGTCATGGTCAGTCGAATGGCCAAGGTTTTATTTGCGCCGCCGCCGACGTTAAGACTAAATAGATTAAAACACGAGTATGATGATTGCTACTTATATTAATTCATCCATAAAAGATACAAACCAGATATAGCAGTACGAGTACATTTGGTAATACGTTTTGATTACAAAGTTGTGCTACAGCTTTAATGTTTAATTACAAACTGTAGATGCGATAAGCGAAAGACGACATAATATTATTATTGTTAGAGAAATTATTTACTATTAATGTGGTGATATTTATTCCGTTGTGCCAACATTTTCACTTCTCAACGCGCGTTGCTATTCTGTCCTCAGCTTTGTCTTTCTTCCTGCGCGACATGTGCTGTTACAGTGCATTTTCTTGCCTCCCCACCACGAATGGGATGCAAGCAGTTTGTGGTTATTAATTTGATTGGTTGCATGTCATTGTCCGTGTTAGACAAAATGCTATTAGGTTGGCAGCTCGTTGAGTCTGACAGGGAGTGGATATAAATTAGGCATCCCTCGCGAAATAAACTTTCTTCTACGACGGGCATAAAACTCAAATTCCGCAGGATTGATATCCCGCAGCATTTCCGGACCGTTGTTTCGTCTCTACGGGTTTTTTTTCAATCGGCTACAAAAAGGAAAGAGTGATCGTTGACGAGAGAAAGTGGGTAGCGATTCAACGATCCCTAGAAACCGAAAAGTCGCGGACATTCTTCTGCTTGTAACAAAGTAGTAGCACCGCAGTCAGACAAAATTGTCTGCCAAGGTTTCCGTACTACGAAGTCGTCATTTATAACGAATCATCGGCAATTGGTCGTCCCTTTCTCCGCAGAGCTGAGATATTAGCCGTACATGTACTCGTAGTCTATACGACATTAGGTTTTGCAGCTCGGGCCACTTTCACAGTTCTTTGGAAGCTTATGTACTGTAGCAGGCTTATTCTTTAAAAGTTGGCATGCGGCCAGGTAGAGCAGAAACTTAATCTTTGCAATTGGCTATCTGCGTTAGCCTATCATTGATAAATCCGATCCTGGATTTGATTATCAACAGCCTTTGCTGACTGGGATATTGACGGGTCGGCGACGTATCGTATTCCGCTCAGGGTGGGCAGCAATGGCGCCACAGCGCTGCTGGCGGCTGCTTCTCGAGGACACACGGAAACGGTAGCGGCTCTGCTGCAGGCGCGCGGAATCGACGTGAATGCGACGACCGCGGATTTTGGTACGTCTGCGCTGCTCGTGGCGGCTCAGGAGGGGCACTCGGGCTGTGTGGAGGCCCTCCTCGCGGCGCCCGGGATCGATCCCAACGTAGCGACATCCGACAGCGGCGCCACTCCGCTCATCCTCGCCGTCGCCTCTGGAGATACTACCACAGTAGGCCTACTTCTCTCGCATGAGAGCACTCGGTGAGCACCGGGGAAAACCTGGCCTACTCCCTCCTCCTATCTCAGTAGTCAATAGAGAATGATTCAACTGAACCGCCTAGCGCTGGTAAAAGTTGTGCGACAATTATAATCGGCTCGTGGAATCGCATTCCGGGCAAATACGATCCTTTTCTTTATCTGAAGGGTCTATGATGTAACGTCTGCCACTGCTTGTAGTCTCCTGTTGATATATGTAAAACCATAGACAAACCTCGAATGTGAAATTGAGTTACGCGAGAACGAACCAATACCTGCACGGGAGCCCGTGCAAAGATTTGCGTCCAATTTTCTGTATATATGCGTTTAAAGTCAATTCACCTCGCGCGTTCCTATTGCGCCTGGGACACCTCAATTCATTACGCTGCTGTGTTGCTATCATGGAACAGGACAGCAGTTCACATTTCATACCGTGTGACACGGAATTCGGCCAGTCACATAAGTGCAAATTTGATGCAACAAACGTCAAACTTTCAGGATGACATGTATGTGCAGAGTGATACATATTGGAGTGTGTCGTGAAGTGTTTGTGGTATCCGATAACCGCGGAAGAGGGGATTTCATGTTATTTGGTCGCTTTTTCCTGCACTTGTGAACTTTGATTGAAAGTCAAACTGTTTAGCTGTGCCTTTATGCCTCGCTTTCAGCATAATAAACATTGTGCTCGAATGAGTTATTGTAATCGACCGTAATTGTCATTTCGCAATTCAGAGCAAACACGGCGACCCAAGACGGCTTTACCCCCCTCATGATCGCCTCGCAGCTGGGAAACACGGAGGCCCTGGCGCTTCTACTAGCGCGCCCGGACGTCGACGTTAACGCGGCCGAGACGGAGGCAGGCGGGCTGACGGCGCTGTCGCTAGCGGCAGAGGAGGGGCACGTCGAGTGTGTGCGAGCGCTGTTGCGTGCGCCGGGAGTGGACGTCAACGTGAGGATGGCAGACTCGAAGGCCACGCCGCTTCACATTGCGGCCGCGAATGGGCACACCGAAGTCGTGGAGGTTCTGCTAGCTGCTCCCGGAATAAACCCGACAGCCACGGACGATGAGGGTCGAACTTACGAGAAGCTTTTATAGTCGTGGAAAGGTTAAGTCGCAGCGGTGTATTACCGTCTGCGAAATTCGACGCGAGGCGCAATTATCTCTGTTGACCGGTTTGTTCAAGAGTGCACCAGGTTATATACCATTTGGTTGGACGACTAGATCGCTTTCGTGTGCCCATTTGGTCGAGCAGTCAGCAAAGTCGATCTTTATTCCCCTACAAACAGAGAAGTCATACTTGGCAATGCTTGCACGAAAAAGTAAAGCACTTTGCTTAGACTTCGTATCCCATCACACAGATAAACAGCACGGCACTTCTGCATGTGGTACCAGCCAAGTGCAAAAAAAAAAGTCTACCTGCTTGCCACCGTCACCTCGATTTGTTTCTCCGCATGTTCTCCCTTTGATACGGCGACGAAATGGTTTCCCGCACACACACACACACACACACACAGTAGGGAACCCTGCCGCTTGACCTTTAAACGGTCTGGTGCATTGCCAGTCGCGGAATCAGAGGTTGTGGGACGCGGTAAAAACAAAAACACCCACACTCCGATTCATCCGACGCACATTTGCTATTGCTCGGACTCGTGACACGTAGCTAAACGCGACATTCGAAATTCCTCAATTTATGATGGACACAAAAAGAAGGAAAAGCGACGGTGAAAAGTTATTCGTAGTTTGAGAGGGACCGTGTGCCTGGCACCAATCACAATTGTATAAACAAATCAGCCCACTCCGTTCCCCCTGTGCACGTCTCACAGCTTGCGAGAACGAATGAGTAATGAAATAAGTACAAGTGTGTAATCTTGTATAATTGCTGAAGCTCTACGTGAAGTTAGAATGCGCGTCTGATATTTCTACTGTATTAAATAGTTCCGATCGCGTCAAAGCAAAGCGGGCATCGCCGTCAGTTTGTCGGCCACAATGGCGCCGGTCATCGACAAGCCGAGCCACTTATTTGACACAAACTTGGCCATACAGTCCGCCCGGTCGTCCAGGTCCACCGTCGACAGCTGCCACGTGTAATGCGCAGCCACCGCAGCGACGCCGCCGTAAAAGGGTAACCCCGCGCCGCTGGTCGCGCCGCAGACCAACAGGCTCGCCGTGCTTAGGGTTGCGAAGCCGGAGAGAACGGCGCGGGTGTGGTCGCCGAACAGCAGCGCCGTCGACTTGACGCCCGCGTGCACGTCGTCCGCCTTATCCTGTGTACCGCCGCCGTTCGCCGCATTCGGCAGCGGGATGAAACACATCTATCAGCGTTTCTAGCAATGACCTTTGTTTATCGGAGCTGAGTGGCGACACATATATTGGAAAGAATACCGCTGCGGTGCTTCTGCGAGTGTATAATCAAAGCTGTGCAGAAAATCTACTCTATTAATGTACTGTTTCTATTTTACTTTCTAACATATCAAATTAAACATTATATCGCTCTGTTAGTGCAACACTTCACGGTCAATAGTGCATCATTTTATTCGTTGTCTCCGGAGAGTCTCTTTATTCTCTCATATATGAATCCGACACGCAACGCTTCCTGTTCAACTGCGCATTCATTATATTGACTGTACGTTCCGTCCGCACGTTTACTTGTGATACATATCGTTGCATAGTTGAGACTGCTGCTCCGTCCCTCCGTTAATTACTTGGTCCTTTTTGTGTTTGTATTCTAATTAACTATCTGAAGCACTGTGTTCCTGTCGTTAGCTTGTGCGTAATTAAAAAGAGAGTGCGCGTGTGTATGTGACATTATGTGTGTGTGTGTGTATGTGTGTGCAAGTGTGCGTGACTGTATATTTCAATGTGTGTGTATGTGTGTGTGTGTGAGAGAGAGAGAAGAGAGAGAGAGAGGGAGAGAGAGAGGACGGGAACCATATATGTAAATCTGTGCGTCAGAGTGTATTTGTGTAATCGTGTTCGTGTGTGTGGTCGTGCGTGTGTGTGTGTGTGTCTGTATGTGTGCAAGTGTGTGTGTGACTTTAAATGTGCGTGGGTGTGTGTGTGTGTGTGTGTGGAGAGAGAGAGAGAGAGCGAGAGTGAGAGAGGTAAACGAGAAAGAGAGTGAACCTATATGTGAATGTGTGTGTGTATGTATGTTATCCTTTGTGTGTGTGCAAGTGTGCGTGACTGTAAATGTGTGTGTGTGTGTGTAAGAGACAGAGAGAGAGAGAGAGAGAGAGAGAGAGAGAGAGAGAGAGAGAGAGAGAGAGAGAGAACGTATATGTAATGTGTGTGCGTGCGCGCAAGTGAATGTGTGGGTGTGTTTGCGTGTGTGAGACAGAATGCGCATATGCATGTGTGTGTGTGTGTGTGTGTGTGTGTGTATGTGCAAGTGTATGAATATTTGTGCGGTGCTTTTCTCTGTGTCGTGTGTTGAGCATATGTGTGTTTGTGTGAGTGGATGCGTGTCTGTGTGATTGCGAATTTGCTTGTGCTGCGTTAGTGTGTGTTTATGAAATGTAAAATGCAGAAAATGGAAATTGTACCCTATATACGGAGCGTACTGAAAGGGGGGGGGGGGGGGGGGGGGGGGGGGGGGGGAATGAGCACCTGGTGTGCGTAGATGGTGTCGTAGACTAACGTCCATGCGACGCCGGCGGTGTAGAGGGGCAGCACGAGGGGCCAGTCCAGAGTGCCGCGCACTGCTGCGTAGCCCAACAGAGCTCCCCAATTGATGGTGAGGCCCAGAAAGGCTTGAGGCCAGTCCGTGATGCGCTTCATGGCGGGGTAGGCGGCCACAAGTACGAGCGAGGAGGCGCCCAGCAGTTTGCTGTAGTCGTTCAGCTGCAGCAGGATGCCCAACCCCAACAGCAGCTGCGCCGCTAACGCACCGACAGCCGCGCCAGGCGTCAGCGCACCGCACGCCAGTGGCCGCCCCCGCGTCCTCTCCACCTTGGCGTCCAGCTCGCGGTCCCTTAACCACGCGACGCGCCCACCACCACCACCACACCACAGCAGAGGGATGGGGGAAGCAGTAAAAAAATGTACATTGTCATTTTTGTGACAATTGTGTGAAATTGATATTCTGTGCCTAGACTGAAATCATTACGCAAGCACAACTGTAACACCTACTGTGGGCGGCCACGCTCGTTGCGCCTCCTCATAAACGTGCGGATAAATGCAATTCAAAGCTGCAAATCCGCGTGGGCTGACTCGTTTTTGGTGTTTGAAACGAGTGATATACTTGTGAGCGAATGTGGATTGATCTGTGTAAGATTGGAAATGACGCGGGGAATGCGTGCGGATGAATGGGACAAAATGAGATCATGTGTTCTACGGGTTGCATGAGGTACATGTGTGAACCCCAAATTTGTATCAGTATATTTTTGCGTGTATTGTGCTATGTGTGTGTGGGTGGGAAGGGGGGAGGGGGGGGGGGGGGGGGGGGGGGGGGTGCATGTGTCATGTGCATGTGCATGTGTGTGTGTGTGTGTGTGTGTGTGTGTGTGTGTATGCGTGCGTAAGTATGCGTGTATATGTATCGGTTAATATTGTTTGTGCATGCGTGTGTGCGTGCGTGTGCATGAGTCTGTGTGGTGAGTATTTGGTAATGTGTGTGTGTGTGTGTGTGTGTGTGTGTGTGTGTGTGTGTGTGTGTGTGCGTATGTGTATTTCCGTCGGAGTGTGTGCGTTTTTGTGCGTGTATCATGTGCGTGTGTATGTATGTGTGTTTGTGTGCATGTGTGTGCGTGTGCGTGTGTGTGTGTGTGTATGCACGTGTTTGTGTGAGTGCGTGTTTATTTGCATGCATTAGAGTGCTTTGTGTGCTGAACAGGAGGAAAACGGAGGGGTAAACATAGTTGTAGAATCAGGGGTAAAAACGCTCACCAGAGGTCGTTGACGGTGCAACCCGCAGAGCGCAGCAGAAAGGCGCCTGCACCGAAGAGGCCCATCATGTAAAGGTCCGGAAGGGCGCCAGGTTTACCTGCAAGCGCGATGGACCACATGCATGGCAGAGCTAGCTGCGGTTGCATGCCAACCGCAAAGGGGAGTTGCGTAAGGTAGGACGAAGATACACCCTAGCAAGCCCTAAATCCAGACGAAAGAGCGCATCAGCGACGTCGCTAACACAACGACAGTCAGCCAACACCTCACCAGGTAGGTCCCGATTGGGGAGTCGGCCCTCATGAGTTTGATAAAGGGCAGGATAGACGCTGGAGCGTGCCTATCGGCCCAAGTTTGCCGTGCGGCTGTTACGACGTGGCCGGTACTGTCGTCCGCGACGGTCGTAGCCTGTTCGGCTCGATCCGTTTCCCTTTCGTTGGAGGGCGTCATCATCGAGCCGAAGTGGCGACTACCATGCAACCAGCCGGCAGAAAGAGGGCCCGGTTCGCAGGCACGAGGAAGCACAGTGGAATTTTTCCAAGCACGGCCAGTGTAGCTGTGACAAGCGAGAGTGGGGTATTGGTAGGGAGCCGGTGGGGATGTGGTGGCGAGGGCGGCGGCTGACTCGCCAGCTGGCGCCCCCGCCTCCTGCCTTCCGCAATAACCCGAGTGAGGGCACAGCTCATTGCCCGTATAAGAAGTCGCCCAAATCGGGCTAGCGGATTCCGGTTCATTGCGAGCCTGATCGATACTGATTGCTTCTTCGATGTACTGGCTTTGAGGTGGTGCCTCCGCCGCGGTGCTAATGTTGAACAGTCGCCGCAGGTGGTTCTGACCGACGACCGCGCGCCAGCCTGACCTCCTCGCCGCCTGCATTTTTGGATTTTTTCTTTCCTCTCCCTACCAGCCTGATCCTAGTAATATTCTTCCGGCAGGCTCTTGACGACAAGCGGTTGACGAGGAATGTGTATTAGCGCGTGTCTCCATCCGGTCGCTGCTCAGGTGCTTGTCAATTGCTCAGCGGCGCTTCTACCCTACTTTGGCATGTTTGGATGATCGGTGCAAAAACGACGAGGGCAATAACAGGGTATCGCACTAGGGTACAGTTAGCCGTCGCTTCTTTGAACTTTGCCACGTCGTTATTCTGCTTAATTACGAGACTATTGCATATTATTACGGTGGCTTTCGCTTTCTTTTCCAGTTTACAATAAATCTTTGGGAGGCTCAACTTGCCAAAACTATTTCCAATTTACAAGAATTCACTGTCAGGGCCACAGGGGCCCGAATAACAACGCATAATCGAGGGAATCAGGAAGCAGGGTGGGTTTACGTGAGCTGTGCCCGCACAAACAGCAGAAGGTGGCCTACCGTTGTGTGAGGGGCGTCATATATAGGGGTAAGTTTTACTAAGGCAGTAAGGCAACGCCTTTAAATGCTTTATGAACGGTTAGACTTTACGAAGCGTCATGGCAACGTATGTTAATCTATATAGCCCCCATGTATTCTAAACCTCTATAATTTAGCAATATGACCATTTTCGAAGCAGTGTTGGGCTCCATTTGCCATCCTGCCGCCGACTTGAGTGTAAGTCCCGGGTGGTCGCTCCAGGGTGTTAGCCAACCGTTGTCGTGGGAAAGACGGTGGGGTCGACGTAGTCAAGGACCACGTTGAACTCCGTCGCCCATTAAAAATTCATCATGCGTCGTGGTTTGGATCGTCGCGCAATAGGAAGAAGTCGCACCCTTTCGTAGCGAATGTGAAGTCCATGCGAAACCGGTTGGAGGTCTGCTCCGCAAGTCCACGAGCACTAGATGTAGCAAGTCGTGAGGGTGTTTGTTGACTAGGTTGTATGCTTGTCGAGGTTGTCGATAGCCCATAGGTACCGGGACAACTTCCCGTCGGTCACCCGTCCGTGTAGTCGTAGGCATCAAAGAACTTCAACAACTTTGCCACTTGGCGGTGCGCATGTCCGGGAATCTCGCAGAGTAATCGTCCAAGGCGTGTCGCACCTCTATCCCTTTCTTTCGCGATGGTAGAGAATGATTCCGCCATGTGGTGTGGTGCCATCGGCTATAGGGGGTGGGCGAGGCTTGGGTTTGTCACCCTTCGTCTCCCGCATTCCTTTATCAGAGCCTCCTCCGTATCCTTGGGCTTCCCTCTTGTACGATCACCCTTGTTGCCAATGATGGGGTTACCTTGTTGTTGTTAATCAAAGACCAAATAAAGCGCGCTTTTCTGAGGGACACGAGCAATGTGCAAGCCACTTTCAATGGTGTCCTCTTGTCCACACATGTACCGGGACAAACATAGGTTTTCTTCGAAAATATCTCGTCGCTCTTCATGACCGCGGGAAATCGGTTGGGGAGAAGGTTGCTCGAGGTTGAGCAAGTCCCCGACGCCAAGGCGCCAACGATTGGCGCCTTCATTTTTTACAGCATAGCCGCACGCCGACACCAAGGTGGCCGTCGCCTTGACACCACACGCATCCTCTCACAACTCCACTTACACACGGCTCAATATGTGCACCACCTTATTTTTATCTACCGCCTTAAATCATGCTCGACAACCCGCCGCAACTCACCATACCAATCACGCTCATTACCTTGACTGACCGCCGCTACACTCACGCGCGACAAACTCCTCGGGGGGGGGGGGACCCCACAACACTTTGGAGAGCCTAAATCTATAAGTTCTTTAGACTTATACTTTTCTATATGGCATAGTTGGGAGGGACTAGAGACATGGCTGGTTGGCAACCGGTACGTACATGTTGGAAACAATTTCAATTTCAATTTCAATGGGTTTTGGGGATAGGAACATGGGAGGTTGTTCTGGCGTAAGTTGGGGCTGCGTTTTTTGTGTGTGGAAGGTGGGGTTCATCTTGGACCGTCACACGTCTACATGCCAAGATCATACTCGCCGGGTATCGAACCCGCGACCTTCTGCGTACTAGCTAGGTGTCCGCTCTACCGACGCGTCGGAAAAGAATGTATGTCGCTTAGTGGCATGCTTGCCACTAAGTTCTAGTTCACGACTTTACAACGCCCCCCAGCCTCCCGGACTCTCCCAGGACCGCAACCCGGCTCCGAAATCGATGTGGAAAGTTGGGTTCAATCTTGGGCCGTCACACGCCTACATACCAAGATCGGACTCACCGGGTATCGAGCCCGCGACCTTTCATGTATTAGGCGTGCGCTTTACCGAGGCGTCGGAAAAGAATGAATGTCGTTTACTGGTCTTTTTGCCGATAAGCTCTAGTTCACGACATTGGTTTACATTGTGTATTTGTTCCATCGCGTATGGAGACTAAATGGGGCGTAGATATGTACCTCGTTTAAAATACCCCTGCCACGCCCATCCTTCCCTCACTCACAACACTCGAAACACTACATCAAGCCATCGAACAAATGTATGGCACACCCCACCCCAATCTACGAATACTACCTCCACAAGGCCGGCATCTACCACTCCCCACGTTTCAACGTACACCCTCTCGTATACGTACCCCCCTACCGCAGGTTTTACCGATGCCTTCCATTATATTGTGGCCTTGCCCACGACTAGACAACATTTGTCTACACAAACGACTCCAAAAAAGGGCGCTCCGCCCCACTAGAGACCCCAACCACTCAACCGCCCTCACACACCTCCCTCAGAATCTTAGTCAACTCCACACCACCCACACCTACCATTAATAAGGCTGAACTTGCAGTTATAGATGTGACGAGTACAGTCATGCAACAGTACATTGCAAGACATTGTACATGTACTCGTTACTAATTCCAATTCGTGCTTTTCCATCGGACGGACGTACAAACGTGGGTACGTCGCTACTGCAATATTCATAAGGGTGATGATGCTACAGTACGACCAGTACCTCCCGGTACGTACAGATACGCATAGTTAATCTAACTAGCCAGATGACGCGCCTAAGCGAGTTCTTCGATGCCGAAGAGGCCGCGTCGTGAAACCCAATGCTAGGCAGGCCGCGTCTCAGGACAGATGATGACGGTTAGACAGCCCTAACGCCTGACACGTAAGCGCAGCAACCAGGCGTAAGCTATCTGGGCAGAAACCTATTTAAGCCCAGTGCATTAGAGGGAGGTGACAGAACCATTTAACAATTCCATTGTTCACTTACAACATATACTGCTTAAGTACAGCAATGAAACACCTTTCACCATTGTCTCTCGACAAC
>JAPMLY010000062.1:205000-257500 GCA_026401115.1 Tetraselmis chui | reverse complement strand
AACACGGTCGCGCCCAAACCCTACCAAAACAACAAAATGTACAAACGCACTCACCCACGCAAGTCAACCCGATACGCATCACGCACGCGATGTATAATAGTTGACAAACAGTAGCATTGTACAAAGATATCACGCATGCCGCATTGACAGACCTCCTGCTTGATGTGAAACACCCGGACGTGCTTTGCGACTGTCGCGGGCTTCTCAGCACCGGCGGCGGTCGTACGAGCGGGCGGTGGGTCGATGCTCCACTCCACAACCGTGTACTCGTCCGGACCCGTCGTTTCAGTGTGACTGTACACGCAATACGAAACTGGGCCTGCGACGGGAAAGTCATAGGTGTCCCTAAACAAGTACCGCCACTCGTCGAAGCGCTCCAGAACCTCCACTCGTTCCACCCTCCCCGCGCGGTGCAGCTGCTGGTAGTTACTAGTCACTGCCTTTGTGAGCGCGTAAGCCTGTAACAGCAAACAGCTCCGAAACCATCGCGCCGTCAGTGCGACTCACCACTTCACCCACCAAGCAAGAGCTGCACGCAGTCGTAACAATACACATGTACGCTGATCTGTGACATTGAGCAGCATGCGCGTACACTTAGAAGCTCGAGCTTGAATGCGTAACGTTGCATGTTGCTCGACTCGGACTGTCGGTCCCACATGGTGATCACCAACCCATTTATCGATAAAGCGGACTCGACGGTCACTTGTCGGCCTTTGCCCCAGCCACTGTCGAGAAACCTTTTCCCAGCTTCCATGTTAGCCTGAATGACAACTGATTCTGTTGAGCTGAGGAGCTCAGGCTCATCTTGGTCGCGCAGGCCCATGGCGTCAGAACGCCTGTGGCCTCTCGGGCACAGTCGGTTGACAAGCGGGGTTGTCCACACGACAGCGGTGGTGTGGCAAATGTAAATCGCTTGAGCGACAAATATCGCTGTGACGGCGCAGTGTTCGATGCCCCGTACTGGAGTGGGGGTATTCCCATTTTAATTCTCATGGTTGGCGGGTGTTTCCGCCAGTTTTATAAGGTTCCTTCACTGTTTCTCCTTAACTGTTTTTCCTTACGAAATCATATGCATTCACAGTAGCGATGGTCCTTCTCGATTCGCGAGTTTTTGGCTTGGAAAAAATGATGTATATAAATGTAAGTTTTTGGCCTTATTATTTAGCGATGTTGCTTTATGGTCGTCACCACACGTACCTGTACGTCGGTATCGTACCTGTACGCGCACACAACCGCCAGCAGATCCGGTCGCGGCTGGATCAAATAAACCATTATATAATTGAATTACAAAGAAAGTAGCGGAATGTACCGCCAGCAAAGAAGAAAAGAAAACGGGCAAATAAGCCTAAGCCCACGGATTCAAAAAATAATCATCAATAAAACCTCCTCCGCTCCGCTAAATAGTAACTCCTCTCCGCTAAATAATAACTCATCCGCCAAAGCAGGTATAAATCGTCGGTACACAACAAGTACCCGTACCAGTGTACCCGTTGCGAAACAATATATAAACAATATTACCTGTAGGTGTGCGCAAATAATATCGAGACCCGTACGGTACCTGAATATCATGCGTACTGCCGCACTTCCGCAGCAAATTCATTCATAAATATATATATATATATATATTGGGGGTAGCGTGAGGGGTTAGGGCTACAGGTAAGTGCCGGGTAGTTAGGGTTTCCCTCCCTGCTTGTCTCTTACCTGTACACAGTTTAAGGCCGGTTCTTAGATGAACTTAGCCACCATCCGCGAAAGATGAGATATAATTTGCATGAGTCGCGCTGAGGGAGAGCCTGGCCCACGTCACCCCTCGACTCCATAACAAGCGGGTACTCGTCGATGAGATAACAAGAGGCGCTGGATGCAGCACAGGGTATCCCCACTGCTAGGAACCGATAGATTGGGAGTCTATCTGCATAGCCATTCGAAATTTCTGTAAGTATGGATACGCCTTCGTCGGAGCTGCTCTCTTGGCCTTACGTGCTGCAGTTCAGTAAGGGTGCTGACCTCGAACCATTGTTGGATCACTGGGCTGCTCGTTGCGCCTCCGCTGGGCTGCACGTCCTCGCACTTCCGGGGGAAGGCCTTCTTACTGTACGGAGTCCCCTCACACACTCGCCGTTCGCAACCCGCCCCGGCAGTTATTGCACAACTATTGACGCACAAGGCGAACACGGAACAACACTATGTTTTCTGAAGCGCTAGACTTCGTTTTCAGGTTCGGCAGTCGCGGAGGTATGCAGATGTCTTCGCCAGCAATGTGGGGACAATACGCAAGCCAGTGGTAGGAAAGCCGCACATCCGACGGGTATTCAATAGAACCGCAAGGTGTGTCGATCGCCATCTTCCGTGTCAACTCTCTGACGCCCGAGTCTCCTAAGCAGACGCGCGGAACTACACGTATTCCGTCAGCGCTGCCCAGTTGTCGACATAGTACGGGTACATTATTTATTTAGTGCCAGCGATCCCCGTCGAAAGCCCCCAACCCAGTAGCTGAAGAACAACAGCGGGGGGACTAACCGGCGAGGCACTTTCCGCAACTGTGCCATCAGCGCTGCGTTCCAGGGTGTGACCGAGCCAGACTTCTACTGTCCGTCCGAGGCTGCGTATCTGACGGAGCTGCATCTTTCCTCCATCGAGGTGGATGAGGACAGCCAGGCGCTGCTCGTTAGGATATGCGGGTGCGCGGCCCCGGTCCAGTATTTCTGGACGAGTTCCCACGCGAACTCCGTCCTTTGCTCCTCTCGTTGCTAACAATGAATGAAGACACTTCGGTGGGAAATATATTTCTGTCTTCGACTCTTCGGTCAAAGTCGAAAAGGGTGATGCGATTGTCGGCTGTGCTCGTTCCCGGCATAGGACGTGGAAATGTTCCCAATTGCATCCGGTCGGCTTTGGTTGACGGACGTGTAGCACCGATACGCGTGTTATTGTCGGCATTATTATTAAACGTGGCTTTGCATTTAAAGCTGTTGACATCGATGAATATGACATTTTATGCGACTGCCCTGTGTCATTGCTTTGTATGCCTTATCGCGTCGAGCAGCGAGACGAAAGGGCGCGGCCACGCTGCCCGGCTGGGTGCCAGCCTCCTGGAGGCCTGCCGTTCGCTGGAGCTGCTGCACGACGCCTTTCCCGAGCACGAGCCACAAAAAGTCGCCGCTCTTTGGTCTCGTTCCCGGTGGCAGCTGCTGCCCTCACCCACCCCAGTGAGTACCCACCCCCGCCGTGCACCCACCAATAGCCACTACCCTGGCTGCTGGGTCGAAAAAGTGTGTCCTCGTCAGGTCTATTGACTTCGGGCTGCTTACTTGCGGGTTTTCCAGTGGCGGGAGTATTTTGGTGATGGGGTGGGCTTCTACATGGCTTGGATGGGCCACTTCACCGCCTGGCTCGCAGTTCCCTCCTTCCTCGGCCTCGCCTCTGCCTCCTACCACATCTCCACAGGTGCGATGCCCCTCCCCCCCCTTCCTGGCTAACTGGTCTCTTTCAGTAGCACAAACAGTGCTGACTTATGCTTACGCATTCGAAGAACACTGCAGCAGCATGGATACTGTTAGCACGCAGGTACACACATTGTCGCATGAGATGTTCATGCTTGTTTGAGTGACCTCGATCGTTCGTGAGGATGGGGAGGATTCGTAAGTGAGGTTGGGGGGTGAGCACGTTTTCCGATGTGGATGGCCTAAGACAAGTAACAAGAAGGAAAGAACGTTGAAATGCGCATTGGAATGCTGTTTGTGCCTCTGCTGCATAAGCACACTTGAGTTCACACCGACTCTGACGAGTCCAGTAGCGAATACCTGGGCTGCCAACCTCTATTTGATGCGAGTCAGCATCATTCGGGGCCACCGAAGGTCAATGTCTCATGCAAAATAAGAGGCTTAATCAATACACCCTTATGGTCTGCAGACGTACAACCCTAAACTTGGAGGAAGGGCACATTGCCTAAACGTGCAGCTAAACCCTTCTACGCCATTTTCGACAAGTTATTACAAAAATACTGCGCGCATGTGCTTGTTGGTTTGTTTGTTGGTTTGCATGTTTGTGTAGTTGTACGCCATATTCGAGAAGTTTTTACGAAATTGCTGCCCTCATGTGTTTGTTTGTCTGTATGTCTGTTTGCTTGTTGTTTGTTTTCCTGCATGCCTATTTGTTTGCCTTTTTTTTGGTGTGTAATCAATGAATTCGTGATTTTGAGAAAACAACGTTTGTGCGTTTTAAAGGGGAGTCAGCTGACGTGTTAATGTGCCGTTCCCTGCCTGTTATAGGGCTGACCGTGGACGACAACCCCTACGCGCCGCTGTACGCCATCTGCATGATCCTCTGGGCGACCGCATTCAACAAGTTTTGGCGCCGCCGTGTTGCTGGGCTGCAGTTGGAGTGGCACGGCGCCCTCGCCCCGCACGACCCTGCCGCCGCTGTGCTGCAACACCACACGAAGGGCGGGCGGGCCAGCCAACGGCACGGCTTCACCGGCACGCTGAGGGTGCACCCCATCACGGGGGTCAAGGAACTGCACTACCCAGGCTGGTGCGCTGCTCTCCGCCGATCTTCAACAAATATCTGGAAAATATCAAATAAAAGTCAACTGTGACCCCAATTACGTACTTCATCGTAAATTGATGCAGTGCCGCAGTACAGTGAGCCTACCCCCGCAGCTACAACTGGCCTCGAATGTCACATCTGTGATAATACATGCTGATGGGTGGTGAATTGCAGAGGCATATGAGCTTTAAAAATGTCACCCCTTGCTGTTTTAGTATGTACATTTTGTATCACATTTTTGTATTCTTCTCCGTCGGGGCAGTAATGCATTGGTACATATGCAGTCATACCGCCCCACCCAACGAGCTACCCAGGCTAGCGCGCTGCTGTCCGCCAAGTATTGTCGGAATTTCAAACCAATTATCGATTATTCCACTCTGTTTTCTGCCCTCTTCTGCTACACGAGGCCATGCTGTGCGTTGGCTCTGCTTTGACCGGCATCCAAAGTGTCACTACGCATGTTTCGCTGAACACCGCCGTACAAATTATGATGATATTAATGAAACCAGAAGTGCTTCGATGGTAGATTCACAAGAATCAATCACAATGATAAAGAATTTGAATATACAAACCAAATGTACGTGCAAGAAGTTGGTGTTTGATGTTTTGTTCCCATTTGTAGAATGTAAACATTGGATCGTAATGTTTACAATGCATAATGTTACAGTTTATGATTTCGATTCAATCCCAACAATTTAACCCTGTCGTCTGAATTCGCGCTTTTATGTGACATGTTTATGTTTGTTTTTGTTCGTTCAGTTTCTGCATTGCAGACATTTTCTTTGTGTCCGAGTCGTGGCGCTCTGTTCTTTGTGGGGTGACAGGAAACGGGGCATCAAGTGCGCCGTCAGTTGGGCCGTCACCGGCGTCATGCTGCTCGCCGCCTTCCTCACCATGATCGCCTCCCTCAACCTGCAGGGCTACGTGCACAGCCGCAACGGCGCCCTCCACATCCCACTCTTCGCAAGCTTCGCGGCGCCCGGACGCCCCTTCGACCCCGCGGGCCACCTCTTCTTCGTCCCCACCATCTGCCACGCCATCTCCATCTTCGCCCTCAACAGTCTCTACCGAAAGGTGCCCAGCATCATCCGAGTCTGACATTGCATCACTGCAGGGCGCGAGGTGGCGCGCGCGGGGGGGATACGGAGAGTGGAGTTCCCGTGTAGGGCACGAATGGGAGAAAGTTTTTCTAACAAAATCAAGTTAAGAAATACAGTGGGGGGAGAAGTTGATAGAAAGGGAGAGGGAGAAGGAAAGAGAATGAGATAGCGACAGGGGAGTAAGGGCCGGGGGGGGGGGGGAGGGGGAGAAGGGAGAGAGGGAGAAAGAGGGGGGGGGGGGGAAGGGGCGAAGAGGGAGAGGGAGAGAGAACGAAAGAAAGGGGATGAGAGAGAGAAGGGGGGGGAAGGGGCGAAGAGGGAGAGGGAAGTGAGTGGGAGGGAAAGGGGGGTAGAGAAGAAGACATGCAGAGGGGGAGTGGTTTAGAGAAGAGGAGAGAGAGAAAGGAGGGGAGCGTGAGGGAGTGGGAGTTCTGAGAAGGGGTAAGGGATAGGAAGGGAGATAAAGAGAGATAGAGAGAAAGAAAAGGGTCTGAGGGGGGGGGGGGGGGGGGGGGGAGAGAGAGAGAGAGAGAGAGAGAGAGAGAGAGAGAGAGAGAGAGAGAGAGAGAGAGAGAGAGAGAGAGAGAGAGAGAGAGAGATTTTTGGGGGGGGGGGATTTTTTTGTTTATTGCATTAAAATGCGACGGCCATCAATTCATTTTAACTCTTAATTTACCTGTTTTTATTTCCCATTTCTCGGAATCGAGGTGGTTTTTGGCTTTGCTGTCTCCCTTTCTCGCAGGTCGCCACTCTGTTGACGGAGTGGGAGAATCACTCGACGGAGGAGGCCTTTGAGAGTTCGCTGCTGCGCAAGCGCTTCGCCTTTGAAGCCTTCGATTGCTACATCGCCCTCTTTTACCTCGCCTTCTGGGAGCTGGACGTCAACCTGGTGAGCAGACAGGACCGCCGCTGAGCGAGTGCGATACTTTTGTTTGGGAGCCCTCCCTTCATTAAACAACACCTTATCACTCTGCGTAACTATTTTCGTCTCATTTATCTGACGCTGATAATCGACCGCACACGCAATTCTGAAGTGTTGCGCTAGTTCGACCAATTCGGCGGTGATTGGGTATTCCGAGGCACTGCGATCACTGCGCTTGGTACTTTATCATGTTTTGAGTGAACTGCACTGCAAAGTGCTGTGTCAGTATCGGGTTGGCAATGGGCGAGTGCATCGCCTTGGGCTTTATCAGGAATTCGAATACGGATAGGAAGTGGCCCAGTCTGAGAAATTCGTGTGCGTGCGTGTGTGTGTGTGTGTGTGTGTGTGTGTGTGTGTGTGTGTGTGTGTGTGAGAGAGAGAGAGAGAGAGAAAGAGAGTGTGTGTGTTTCTTAGTGTGTGTAGGTGTGTGTGTGTGTGTGTGTGTGTGAGAGAGAGAGAGAGAGAGAGAGAGAGAGTGTATGTGTGTCTGTGTGTGGTAATTTATTTTCATGCGACTGTGGATTTTTCTCTCGCTGCCAGTGTGTACATCCACTCAAACACGTGTGAAATAGGTTTAATCAGCCTAATTGCTGTGATTCAGTAGCGGATAAAGCGCATTCTTGCTGCTCACATGCGGGTTGTCAATTAACAAAGCCTGCAAGTTGTGCATTGTATGCAAACTGTGATTGGTGGTTTGCGTGTGTGTTGGGCCACAGGTGCGATCGGAGCTAATTTCGCTGTACATGGCTGACTGCGCTCGTCGGTTGGTGGTCGAAACGCTCATCCCCGCGGTCACGCAGTGGTTTCGGGCCCGCGCGTCCCGTCGCGACGCGGACCGGAGCGCCAAGGCGACGGGGGGCGACAAACCGGGCAGCGTCTCGATGGCCGCCGAGAATGCGCGCATGGCGGAGTACGAAGCCTTCGACGACTACCTCGAGATGGTCATACAGTTTGGGTACATCGTTATGTTTGCGTCCGCTTTCCCCGCCGCCTCCGCGGTCTCTGCCATCTACAATGTGCGCCCTACCATCCAGCCACTGCGAAAATCACCTCCCCTCGCAATCCCAACCTCGTTAATTTGTTTTATGCTTCAGCTTTTAAGTAGTAGCTATTGAACACGGCTTTGGGTATTTTGGGTGACGAGTATATGGAAGTCGTAAGATTTTTATTCCCGTTCCCTCTTTGATGCCCCTTTTGCTGCACAGATAATCGAGCTGCGGTCTGATGGATATAAACTGTGCTTCCTCTACCGACGCCCGAAGGTATCATTACCGCCTCCTCCCCTGACCTGAAGGATTGATATGGCGAGACAACTGCGCCAGGAGCCCTCGCATTTTCCGTTGTCCGCTGCTCTCATGTTCAGGGATATTTTGGAGGAGCGTCCATTGATGTGGATTATGTCTTCATTTGGGATTGTGCGGACTGAGCTTGCTTGGCATATTGGATGGTGTGCCATATATAGACAGGTTATCGATAGCATTACCGAGATAGAAAGCACTGCAGGAAAAGAAACTAACGAATGACACTGATAAGAAATGTTTAATGCTCGATTGAAGGAAGTGTGGTTACGAACAAATTAGTGCGTACATGTTGATAAGTGATATTTTGTCGGTGCACATGCTTGAATAGAAGGCCATCTTGTTTTATCAGGCGACGACTTGGTTACGTTTTGAAATGGCGATGCAGATTAATTCTAGAGAGGCTCTGACTACGGACAATGTGCTGTCGCGCCGTAGCCTCTCCCCGCGCACGGCATCGGCACATGGGGCGACGTGCTGATGATGCAGACTTGGCTGGCGGTGGGCACCAACCTCGCAATCTTCGGGTTCAGCTCTGAGCAGATGAAGACTTGGCTGCCTGCCTGGTTTGTGGTCAACCAGCAGGGTGCGAAGCCCCCTCACCCCCCTTTTCACAAGTGTGTGCAAACGTGTGCAGAGGACCGAATCGCCACTGAGCATCGGTCCAATGGGTGCATTGTATCTATAAAGAAACGTTAGCCACATGAATGCGACTCAACGCTATGTTAGCATTTATGAGAAATCCTGCATTCCGTTTGAGTGATGAATGTGGAATGATGGGGCGTGGGTTTTTCAGACCACCCGCTGCCGGCGGAGGGGCAGGGTCGCTTTGTTGTGCTGGCTCTCTTTGTGGTGGAGCACTTTGTGGTGCTCGCGATGCTGCTGCTGCTGGCGCTGGTGCCGGACGTGCCAAAGGACGCGCAGCGTGCGGTGCTGCGGGACGCCTTCCACGCGCAGCAGCTGGCGGAGGCCGACCAGAGTCGGGAGCTGCACGACATGACGGGTAGCGCAGGTGATCATTCACCGAACTACATATCACTTTCTTATCCCTACCTCTGGACGGGCCGTTCTGAAGGTGACGTTGTCTGCGACTTCGGAACTTCTAAAAAAAACGATGTTACCATAAAGAAGTTTGTGATCAGTGCTGACTAAGGCTATGCGATTTTCTGTTGATGTCTGTCCGTGCGTCTGTCTGTCTGTTACCCCCGTGCAGCCAGCTCGATTCATTCTGTCTAGTATTGTAACGGCGATAGAATGTCGTTGGTATGAAAGTGAGCGAGACGATACACCTTCCGAGTGCTCCGTCAGGACGCGCACTGCCTCAGAAGTAGGCCATAGGAAGCTGCGTCCCATTTGTTTCCACTTTGTCCTCGTTGCCCCATGTCTTGCTACACTTGCGCCTCTTCCCGTTTCTCAGCTGAAGTGGTGCTGCGTAGACGTCGCATTCGGGAGCCCTGCAGTTTTCAGAGTTATGGCGTTGTCATTGTTGTGGGTGCTGCTGTGAAATACACCTTCCACGACACCCGCACTGTGGGCTGCCAATTTCTATTTCTGTCATTAGTTCACTGTTGAGTACGTCCGCTCACCACCTCGACATGCGTTTCGCAGCCTATTGGAACCAGGCTGCCTTCTTTTTGTCTACCTTTGTTTAACATCGTAACGCAGTAATGAACGGGACACTCTCTTTCGCGCTTCTCGTGCTTATCCTCGGAGGCCCCACATATATATCCCTAATTCGACGCTCTTCCACAAATACTCCGAACCGAAGTACTTATTTCTTATGCACTCGTGCATTCCTCGTCGTTCCAACCTCCTCAGCTGCCCATTTGCACGACTATCCTTTTTCAGCAGACGCGGCATGAAGGAGCGCTGAAGAGGTTGCGAAGTTAACGAATAACTGTTTTAATCGTTGCATCGATTATTCATCATATCCGAGCGACCGATTTCACCGCATTGCCCGTCGCGTCTGACACCTGTGCCTGCCGCGCTCCCCAGCAGATGGCGAGACCAACCAAGAGCCTACCCCGCCCACATGACCGTCCTGCCATCCACACACACTCACACTCGTTTGCCTGTTGATTAGCCTACATTCTCAGCGCTGCAGCAACAATCGCAGCAACTTTTCCTTCTTTCTAGGAAAACGATAAATGATGTAATACATCACAGCAAATAACTCGGAACGTGCCAGTCCCCACATCACTTTGACCCCGCTGCACATGGAGCTCTGCCTGCCACTGCCTGATGCGCACTATGCATGGTTGTGCTGGCGGGGAGGATGGGTGAGGGGGGGGATGGGAAGGGGTGGACGAATAGGGTTGCAAATAATGGCTAAGCACTACAGGTGGTGACCCGGGGGGGGGGAGGGGGGGGGGCTTTAGACGGCAGGCACAGGGCGCACGGCAGACACGGGGCGACTGGGGCTGCGGGGGGGTTTGGGGTTGTGCATCGCGTCCTCTAGAAATGCGGTGGTGATGTTGAACCGGCCGCGCCGCGCGTGGTCGATCGCGTTGAGGCCGTCCTTGTCCGCCAGGTGCACGTCCACCCCCATCTCCACCAGCCGCTCGCAAATCTCCTTAAACCCAAACTTGGCTGCGTAAATAAGGTATGTGTACTGCTCCTGAAGGGCCCACAAACCGCAGCACCGCGATGAGTGAGTAGTGGTGCTCAAATATATCATCAGAAAGAAATTCTTCCAATGTAAGAAGTTAACATTTCAGTCTAGTTATATGATTTGAAGGTGCTAAAGAACAATCAGTGATCGTGCAGGGGGGGCCAGCCCCACCTCCATGATTCGCTGGCCAAGGTCCATTCCCATCTCCAGCAGCATTTTGACCACCTCCACGTTGTTGTTCACGATAGCAAAGCTGAGAGGCGTTCGCCGGTAAAAAGACACCCGAGACAGGTCGCCTCCCGCGCTGACGAGCATCCGCACCAGGCTGGGCCTGCAGTTTTCGCACGCTACCATCAGCTGCGTGAATCCCAGTGGGTTCTCCCAATTCGGGTCGGCGCCCTTCTCTAACAGCTGCTCCACCGTCGTCTCGTCGGCGTCGTTAATTGCCTCCGCCAGCTTTTCCTCCAGCGTCACCGCCTTCGACGGCATACTGTCACCCTGCCCACCCCCACCCTCCCCGCCCCCTTCCTACGTCCCAACCGTCCCTCCTATGACCTTCGTGTTTGTTCGCGTTACGCCGGTACAGCCGCCGGATCCGCCCACCGGCTCAGCAGCTGCGCCCCGTGTCGAGTCTCGGGCGGACCCAAGAAGGCGCCCCTCCCCGCCCTGTTGACAATACCAACCCACGCGCCCCGAGGCGGTCAGTCATCTACGATAATTTTTTTCTGTCTTCAGCTTGCAAAGGTGCCGAGTCTCAGGTCCGGCAGTGCTTCCGAGCAGCGGAATAAACAAGTGACCGGTCTCGTGACTTTACGCGAGGGTTTCGGGCTGTGGGAATGGGCGCAGGAAATACGGAGCGGCAGATGAGCATCCCGGACGCGGCACGCACCTTTGGAGATCCACAAGATGGTGACAATTTCAACGCAGGACACCGCAGATGCTCCAACCGTAAGTTTATAATTTGTCGCGTCGTTCCCGAGCCGAAGCGCGTGCGGCAGCGGCAGTTGGCCTTTCCCTGCCTTGCCTCGACTCGACTCGGCATGCCGGCTCGGCAGGCGACCTGTGTGTCGTCGCATCCAATTTTCCGTATTATCGCATCCAATTTTTCATATGAAAAATAAGAAATAAATGAACGCGTCGCAGGGCGCGGGAAACGTACAGTGCCGTAGATATGACAGTACGGGTAGGGTTTAGGTATACAGGTACGTGTACTTAGTGCGGGTATTACTATATCGTCCGAATAATAATGATGGAGACGGATATGACGCAATAACATACTGTCAATAAAATTACTATCATACCACCCGTACCTTTTCTGCCAGCCCCGTCACGCCAATCACCGTAAAGGTCACGGATCCGCTAGGCAAACCACTTTCGCAAATATCTTGATTACGAGGGAAACAACATGAGCCCGGACAGGGGAAAAGGGACGGGTAACAAAAGGGCAAGAGTGACAATATGACCACTTTCGCAGCTTCAAAGAGTAAGTCAACTGACATAGAAGGGTTTTGAATGACCTAACTAATTGACCTTGCCATACTTGAGAATGTAGTCTGAACTTGCACGTTTCCAATATTGACCACAGAATATATGGATGGTGGTACCTCCGTCTCGCCGAAAGCGCTGCGCCGCCGGACGCCAAGGGAAATAAGCTAGGCGGAAGCACGAGCACTAGCCCCCTTCTACTACCTACCTCACTCTAATATGTCGGCCTAAGGCGGTGGTTGGGGACCTCTAGTTCGAGGGTCGTCGAAGGCGAAGGAGCGCCACCGACCTGGGTATACATACCAATGAGGCGAGGAGGCGGAACCGTCGATAACTTGCCGAGGTTGAGAGGGGGGGGGGGGGGGGGGGGGGGGGGGGATGTCCGTATTTTTCCCTTTTCTCGTGCGAGATCGGAGTCACGCAAGACCTAAGCTAGGCTTACATGCTTCCCACGCACCACGTCAGCTCGCCGGCCTCGTAGCGGTGTAGAGCATTCCCCGCGCTGTGCATGTCTAGCGACGAATTTAGTTATAATTGACCACTGGATTTCTAATTGACAAGTGGACTATACAGTGGATATGTTATTCTATTTTCAGATTAGCATGATTGTTAATGTTTACTCAGTGTTCGTACTACTATTTTCTCGGCATTTTGTACCGGCGTTGTGGAGCATGTGGAACTTGAGGATTGGCCTTGTTCCATATGTAGAACAACCGCTACCCTGCATATAGTCACGGGGGGGAGGGGGGGGGGGGGGGGGGGGGGGGGGGGGGGGGGGGGGGCAAGACAACAACACATTATTAGACCATAGTGTTGTAATCCAATTTCGATATCAATTTGAAAATCTACTTTTGTTGCGCCCAATAAAAGTATATATGTGTTGCAAACGACATATGCTTTAGGTATGCTTGAGCAACAAGGGCACACCATCATACAACAAGACTTTTAGGGTTTGGGGAAGTAACAGGGTTTAGACTCAATAACCCCTACCGTACATGTAGACAAACAGGGGGGCTTTTAAGGCAACATCGCCTTATTGATATGTAATTTGTAATCCAATATATTCAATAATCGTTTCATTTTGAAAAGGTATTGCTTTTCCTTGATGTGCAACATTATGTATTTCAAGTGCAACATTCTGTATTGCAAGTAACGTGTTCAAGGTCTTGAGCAATACAACAAAGCCACGCAATTATAAAACAGAGTTAAATGATTTCAGGAAAATTGGGCTTAGAGTTTGTGGGTTGCGGGGAGATACATTGTGAAGCACTGGCAAGTACTTTTGACAACCTACCCGAGAGGAAATATATTTTGAAAGGAAAACCCACCCCTTTATCTAAAAAGGTTGTCACCTAAAACAACACCTTAACAACACATGTCCCCTAAAACCACAAGTAAAATCTTAGTCGTATATTAGGTAAATGCATGTCAGTACTATAAGTACTGATATTATTACAAAACCACTACTACTATAAAACGTGGACATGGAAAGAGTTGGGGGGGGGGGGGGGGGGGGGGGGGGGGGGGGGGGGTGACCAAGAGGGCAAGAGTGACAAGAGGGACACGGAATCCAAGGCACGGCAAAGGGAAGCACAACTGCACAAGATAGGACACAAGAGAAGACATAAAACACCCACGCAACGTTGAACACGTAGCACGTGGAGGCGACGACAAGCAGCGCCTAACGCGTTGCGCGAAGAAGCACGGGCACGCTTTCGGCCCATAGCGCGGGTGAAGAACGTCGTGGCCAGAGAAGTCACCCAAGCCGACGAAGAAGCGGCCTTCACACCGACCGTGGGGCCGGACAACCAACGCAAGACGTTGTCCACGTGAGCGATATGGACGGCGAGAAACATTTTGGCGCTACCAGGCCAACAACTCGCTCCCATGCATTCCTTCAAAGGAAGTTACATGCCCGGCCATTTCTGTAAAAAAAACTCATGGTGTGGCCGCCGAGAGCACAAATTTCCGTGACCGCAAAAGGAACGAATGAAGCGGATGTCGGAGCGACTCCTCACCCCCTCGGAATAGTTGTCGAACTTGTCTTCTCAGCACGGCTTAAAGCGACTTCGGGAGACGAGGGGTTATAAACTAGAAACCACGGCATCAAGAGCAAGTTTTGAGCCTCGGATGCCTTGGTAGTGTACGACACCCACATCCAAAGGGAGACCGTCGTTGCCGTTGGGGAGTTAAGCGAACATCGCGGGGGTCCGTGAGAGCCTCGACGCCAGCACCGAGTGCACCACGAACCCTGAAGGTGATTTCCGCAAGGGCCGTCACTAACCAAGAGTGAGCGGTGTGACCCGAAGCATCTCCGCCGCATCGAGCAAAGTGGCCAACAAATGCAGTGGCACACGCGCAATCCGACATGTCAACAACCGCCGACTCGAATGCGCCCCGCATAACTTGTACCAGTTTACGGTAAGAAGCACAAGTAATGGGGGAGCGGAGAGCGGAGCGAATCTGGGTCTTCCATAAAGTCTTCTCATCCAGCGGCAGTAATGCCCCACACACATATCAAGGCACCAACATCGCCAACCCCGAATACGACCACGAATGCATGCGCCGAGCCATGGAACATGCAATCACCAGCGCGCACCTCACAGCCTCCCACACACCGAGCGCAACCATCCTCATACTCCCCCGATGGGAACACACACCATACCGCCACTCCAAATACATCGACTCCCCTTACACACATCACCTCTACACCCTCCCCAACGACGCGAACACCTTCCTTCCCCCCGATCAACACACAGGCCATCCCACTCCTACACCATTCGGCACGCGCTGGATGGTAGACATCTACCTCGTCGCAAACCCCCTCGGCCTCCTCACCCTACCCTCACACACAGACATGACCGCACTCCACAACACTCTCGAATCCATCTACGACACACACCTTCCCAGCCCCACCATCACCATCCCACCTCCACACCTCACCGACTCCTACTCACCACACTCAGCAGGCATATACCACCTCCCCCCCAACCCTACTCACCCCCTTACCTACCCCCTCCATGAACGCATGCAACTAACATACTCCCCAACCAGCGGAGACCTTGCTTGGAATTGGCAGGACTTCGTATACACAGACGGCTCCAAGAAAGGTGGCAGCTCTCCCCTCGGAGCAGCCGCCACCCACCCCGCCTCGGAAACCCGCGTCAAAATCCTGGTGACTTCTACCCCTCCCTCCCACACTATCAACCGCGCTGAATTAGCCGGCATTGACATAGGCCTCCAACTAGGCCATACCCACCTCCTTACAGACAGTGCATGCTCCCTCCGCCTCATACAAGGATACTTAAACTGCCCATCCGCTTACAGACACAACATCCACCGCGACACACTCCTCTCCATCACACACACCCTCAAAACCCGCTGCAACGCAGGCATCCGCACGCACCTCGGCAAAATTAAGGCACACAATCACTCACTAGGTAACGACCTCGCAGATGCACTTGCTAACCAAGTTGCAGATGGACAACCGCCAGATACAACTTACACCACAGGCTCAGCCGTGTCAGTCGGCCACTGGACCTGGCCATACACCCTCATTCCACAAACTCAGGGGGAACCCATACCCTACAGATACACCAACCTTAAAACAGACGCACATACCCACAGTATCAAACACACACATACACCCCTCTCACAAACATCCAAACACGGTGCCCTCCTCGCCCGAGCCGCGAAAGCGGGTGCCGACTTCTCCTTCCACAAAAAACACTCAACCCTCACAAATATCCAGTTCACACACAAGCAAGAATTCATGTGGGGAGTCCACAACACCCGCCTCCTCACACACAACCCCACCCTACGTTGCCCCATGTGTGGACAATTCACCAGCAACGGCCACATGGCCGGTAACTGCCCCACCATGTCCGGCCTAAGACAGGACCGCCACAACAGCGCGCTACAGCTCCTCCTATCTCTCCCCCACATGCCTACCCGCCTTGTTGTTTCTGACGAAGGTCTTTCGCCTGACTCCCTAATCTCGTGCCCCGCTATCCTCCCCCCCGAGATTCTCCCACCCGCACTACGTCCCCTGGCGCACAAACCCGATTTCATTCGCATCCTCGAACCTCGATTCGTCGGTCACACCAACGGCCGCCGACGATACTCTTCTATCAAAAAAATACAGATAGGGGAGTGGAAGTACTGCACCGACCACAACCTCTCACATACAGCCCCCCTGATTAGGGACAAATACACACCCCTCGCAAATGCCATCCGCAACCACTGGCCAGGTACCGAAGTCGAAATCCTCCCCATTGTCATGAGCCGCACGGGCACGCCGCACTCATCCACCATAGCAAGTCTCACCTCTCTCCTCACCCTCCGCACCGACCCTCCGGACAAACTCATCCCCAAAACACGACTCGTCACATCTCACATCCTTTCCACACTCCATGCGCACACCGTCCAATGGCTGCATTATCTCCTCCTTGTCTACCGCACCAAATCACGCACGACCTCTCGCCGCGCCTCCACATGATGCACCTCCTCATGCCCTTCTTGCACACCACCCTCAACCCGCACCAGACCCTCCCCGGGGAGGAGTAAAACCCCCGACCACACTTGGAGAGGTTGGACATAGGTGGTTCACGGTCTAGCCCTGACTTGTAAGTTCCCTGTATGGCATAGTTGGGAGGGCCCAGAGACAGCAGCCGACGCATCCGGCTTTTGGTGAAAAACCGGCGCATACGGTACATGTTGTAAACAATTTCAATTACAATTTCAACCCCAACCTTTCTGGGGCGTGGGCAAGTACTATTCATGCAATAGATGCCAAACATAATGGGCTGTATTATCCCATGGCGTTTGCGACTGTTGTAGACGCCGCAGTTGAGGACGCCTTAACTGCATTTACGCGCTGACCTCGCGACATACACTCAGGTGGCGCCCCCCTTCCGGTTTTGCACACAATACGGCATCCCATTGGCCGGCCGACTTCAGTGGTACATAGATTGCCCTGTCCATTCCCGCTCCCAACGCAATCATGAGCAGCCTCAGCAAGCATGGTCGAAATTTCTGATGCCTTCCCGACCTCTGCCTCCAAATCTCATGGCCCCCATTCACTCTATGCCTACAACGCGTGTGTGACTTCCCCGCCAACAACTCTCCGTTTTGTCTATGCCAGTGCGGACGTCACCCTGGAACCCCATCGGTCCGCCTTCATTAAAGTGACCTACATTTCTTTCATGCAGTTGCATACGGCATATGCAACATCTTGACTCCCTTAAATGATAGAGCCGTACCTTTCAAATGCCCCAACGAAACAACCCATTCATTGCAAGATTCAATTGCATGGTTTAGTAGGGCCCCTCGCAATGTAGGGCTTCATGTTTTGATTTAGTCCATGTTCGGCCACGAAGCGAGAGGAGGGCGGGTGTTTGAGCTTGGATGACGAAAGTTATTTGGGCCTCTATGGGATATTTTATTGATTACATGAAAAAAATACAAAGAACGCCGGGAACAAATACGGGTACGGGATGACCATTCGGCCTCTCTCTCTCTGTCTCTTTTTAATTGCGCCCCCGGGATATGGGACTGGCAGGTAAGAAACCATCGTCTTATTATGGCGCGAATCTAAGACAATTAGAATAAAGTACTGTCTAATATAGTATATGTGTTCCCGCCCAATCAAGCGGCCAAAAAATTAAGATCGAGCGGCGATTATTATATTCATTATATCATTCCATCGGCGGGGTACCTGTATGTCGCTGGAGGCACGCAGCGCTGCTTTGCTGCTGCCCCATGCGGCGGAGGCGGTGAGCGCCGGCCGACTCTGAAACGCCGACTCTACGGCGAACTAGTCGCTGCAGCCACACGCGGACGCAACAGGAGGTCGTTTCTCTTGTAGTGTCAACACACTGCCAACAATACCGATACCATCGTTGAACGAATTTGGCCGCTTGGAACGTTGGGTTTCTGCCTGTCTCTGCTCGCACCTCTATTTTTGACCGGGCCAAAAGCACAGCGCAGTGCTCCAGCTGTACAGCAGCACGCGCTTTGGGCCGGCGCGTAAAAACCGCTCTGCTTCCCGTACACAGCCTCATCGCTGTTGTTCGGCCGGAATTTTCAATAGCTGTTGGAGGGGGGGCGTTGTTGAGGGTGGTGCTTGGCGAGACTCGACCGAGGGCCAAAGCTCGGGCGATCGAATATCATAGATCTGTTGTCGGCCCCGCCGCTATGACGTGCAAGAGGCCTCTCGCGGTGGCGCGTGCCCGGGGATGAGGCGTTCACCGCCTCGCTCGGGTAGCCAAGGATATAGAGAATGCCATCGTCGCCCCGCAACCGATACTCTCCACCGGCGCAGGAAGGCGGCAGCAGCCGGGAGTCGGTGGACCCCTTCGCCGAGTCGCGACCCATGCCCGTCCCTATCGCCACTATGCGGCCGCAGCCCACCGGCGCTTCCTGCTGCTGCTGCATACCTGCGAAAGCAGTGAACCACACTTGCAAGCTAGCACTGGTGCTATTTCTAGTCGTCCTCGTCATGCTTTTCGTCCAATATATGGTAATGCTGCCCCCCTCTGCTCACAGCCAGATACACGCGATCCCCCCCCCCCCCCTCCCCCCAACTCACGCACACACACACACGCTCTGTCTGTTTCACACACACGCGCACACACACTCACACACACACACACACACACACACACACAAGACAGTGATGCACACTCGTAGACACACACACACAGAAACACCAGATTCACATACACACAAAACACACACACACACACACACACACACACACACACACACACACACACACACTAACACACACACTAACACTCACACGCACGCACGCACACACACACGCGCGCACCGAACCACATACGCACACTTGCTTTCAAGCCCTAGTCTGTCCCGGGAGGATGACTAATCATGCGTTTACTGAGTGTGTGACCTCTACAGGACCGACACAATATCCTCGTCACTCTGGAGTGGCTGAAGGAAAACCCAATAGAAGGCTCTGTAGCGTTTGTGGTATGCCTCCATCCCCTTCTCCCGCCTTTCTGTCCGCCCTCCTTCAATTCGTTACTTATCGACTAACCCACACATACACACAGACACCCACACCCACACACATACACACTCTCAGAGACATCCCATAAAGCTAATGAGTGTATGGCCTCCATCACTCCTCAAGTGAACTAAGTGCGAACACTGAACCCCCAATCCTCCCATTCTCACTGTGCTTGTGTATGTGGCCCCGGCAACACAGTTAATGTATTCTTTAGGCGTTGTCATCCTGCTGCCCGGTTCTTTGCTGTCCATGGGCGCGGGCGCGGTATACGGCCTGGGTCTGGGGACCCTGCTCACTTGGGTATCTACCATCGTCGGGCAGACCCTGGCGTTTTTGTTAGGCCGGTAAGCTCCCAGTCCCTCAAGGTCGCTGGCATCATATGCTTGAAGCTCAGGTGGCGACCAATGCATGGCAAAGGGGGGCGAGGAAGGGGGGAGAGGGGGAAGGGCTGACGTGGGGCCATGCTGCCGGGTCAGGTACTTGCTACGGGACATCGTGGTGGACTTCACATATAGCAAGTATCCCAAGTGGGGCACGATTGACCAGGCGCTCGCGCGAGAGGGCTTCAAGCTCGTCAGCCTTTTGCGGCTCTCGCCCGTCATGCCGTACAATGTGCTGAATTACATCCTCTCAATCACTGGCATCGGGTTCATGCCCTTCACCCTCGCATCAGCCATAAGTACGCCCCTCTCCCTTAACATCTATCTGATTCCGTCATGATTCAGTGCCAGGGGGGTTGAAGGGGGGGTGGGGGGGTGCGTAAACATGCATAATTATATTTGCCACTGACTTTACTTGTTTGCCCATATTCGACAGCATAAATTTGTTGCAGTATGTGTTTCATTTAATCCTCCTTTTATTTTTAATGTATGCCTTGCTGTTATTTTAGGGAGGGGGGAGTTATGGTAGCTTGGATGTTTATAGTGACTGACTTGATCCTTTTCGCCCCTCTCGCCCCGCAGCATGTTTTCCATGGGTGGTCACTTTCGTGTACTTTGGGTCGTTGGTGAGCACTCTGGCGGACATAGCGGATGGCACGGCGGGCCCTGATCGGCAAACCACCGTCATGTTGGGCATTCTGTCTGTCGTCCTTTTCGTGGTGGCTGGCTGGTATACCGCCATAGTCTCCAGGTGAGAAACCGCCCACCTTCTCTTTTTCTTTCTGCTATGCGCTCATATAGATACAGGGGAAGCCTGCATTCCGCGAACGGGGGCAGACACACACGGGCAACATATGCATGCACAGTTATAAACATCATATCCCAAAATGACACACACTCACACGCGCACACACACCGTCAACCCCCCAGTCCACCCTAAGTACACATGCGCGCGCACACACACACGCGCGTATGCTTTCCTCCCCCCCCCCCCCCCCAATATATACTCACACATATTCACGCGCGCATGCATGCACAAGGAAACACGTACGCACACGGACACACATGCAGACGCAACTACTTGAATGGATCATACGCTTCATTCTTGGTGTGGCATCTTCAAATTGACACAGCCGTACCTGGTAGTCCTGTCAGCCATTTTCTGTTTTGTGAAGTCTGCCAGTATTTTCCCTGGACGTGTCCACATTCTTTTAAGTGTCATATGGACTACCTTTTTATATATACACAACAGCCCCTGAAACCCACCTTTATTGCTTTCTGTTGCGTCCAGACAAGCCATCCGGAAGGCGCTTGCGGATTCCGGCTCCACCCCCTCCGACCTCGAGTCGCTCGGCCTCATTTCCTCCACCTCGCAGGACATCGAGCCGCTGCTCATCGGCGACCCCCCCTCCGCAGCGCCCCCCCACAGCCCCATCGCCCCCCTACAACGCACCAACAGCATCGGCCTCGTGGAGCGCTGCTCTCAGGCCGCCGCGCTCCGAAGTACGGCTTCGTATGGGTCGGCGTAGGTGCGTCCCCCGGCACAGCAGCGCAGCGCAGGGTTGGTGCTCGAATAAATAGCTTCATGTGGTAGTGAGTGGAAGAGGGACAGGCAAGGGGCTGGGCTGCTCCCAGACAGGCGCCTAGAAGGGGACGGCCGTCTTCTCTCACACGCACAAGTGCCCACAAGTGCCAAGAGATAATGCCAAGGGAGTGCCAAGAGCTGATGGCTGGGGTGCGTTTGTCAGTGCGAGTCTCTCGGCGCCGCCCATTTGACTTGCGACGTGTTTATCATTTTTAACATAGAATTTCCGGCGACAGTTTTGCACTTTTTCTTGTGGGGACTCTTTCCCTCTCGATAGCCACTGTTGTGTTATCTGTGTGATGTCGCAGGCTATGTGCACATTGTACTTGGTATTTGAACGGCCATTTGGTGCATCTTGTACAATCGCCGTGTGGTTTCGTAGCTGATCATCAATGGTGTTGCTTCTTCACTGTTACTCTGGCGCCTTGTGGGGACTGTAGAGCTGCTTGTATTGCGCCGCTGATTCTCAGGGCAGCAAGAAGGCCACTTGCGTAGGGCAGAACGTTACGCAGGAATAGTTGTACACATGTGTGGCGGCCTGACAGGTCTCCCGACGCAGATTTTTGTTTTGTAAAGACATTATTATTAATATTATGGCACAAAGTGATTGAATAACTCTTGTCTTCACCCTAATAACTACGTGCCAGCGTTTCCTCTGGTACTTAAAACACAGAGAGGCACTGATCACGTATTACGCAAACGACGTGCCGGACTTGAGGGACTAAAGGTAGACTTGATTGGGACGAAATGGAGAGACACGCGTTTGCCATAGTTTCTTTTCGCATCAAGCTGATGTGTATCAAGCCAAGTGTTCACAATTGTTTCTAATATTTTCCGAATGATACGGCCATTCACTACGAATTCGCCGCGTTCGCCACCTCGAGGCTTGAAAACACCCCCAACGTCAGCAGTTGTACTGCAAGCACGCTCTACACACGCGAATTCAGCAGCGACTGCTTCCGTCCATATGGTAAAAGGGTTCAGACAAGGTCGTGTGGCGCGGGAAGAGGTGTGGTGCGGGACACTTGCGAGCTACGGTGTGCACTTATGATACTGGCTTGATACGGTATGGTGCCCCACACGCTGGCATTGCATCCTCACCATGTGCCTCTCACCGAGCCCAATGCTGCCATGTAATGCCCTCCGAATGGCGCGGCAACGTGGCATGGGGATCGTGCGTTGAAGGGCGGCGCTCAGCCTTTGATCCCTTGCAGTCGCAGTGTCTCCTCTCACCCCCGAAAGAGCTCACGTATGGGGGACGGCTGAAAGGCGCGTGCGGTGGCACATCCTTCTAATATTGCAGTTGGTGGGTCTAAAGAATGTAATAATGCAGAGGCAATATTCCTAATAGAATACTTCGTGTTTTTATAATTTTCTAAAATTTCTTTACTATTGAAGGGGGGGGGGGGGGGGGGGGGGCGGGGGGTATCCATCCAACCTCACGACACTGCCTATGCATGTGTTAGCGTATGATTGAGTTGCGGCAGGGGGGGGCTCTCGTCCATTTGGTTCATTGCTACCTATTATTGAGTTGGCATGAAGGGACACCGAGATCACGGGCATGCAACCCTTGACACCGCAGCCACGGCATCGTCGGGGTAGTGCTGTGGTCATGTTACCATGATACTGCTCGGAAAGTACAAGCCAATACTTGAATTATCAGAGCTACATCGTCTTTGGTACATTGCACCCCAAACATGACGCGGCGCGTCATTTGCGAACTCGCTGAGAATCGATTGGAAACATGTTTAATGTAATTTGATTTTTGGTGGGAAAAGGCTGAGGGCCACCTCTCCGTGACACGTATTTACTTAGCACAGGCTTCGAGGGTGGAGCGGAGCAAAACACGCATTGGAATGGAGGTGCATTGAAGAATGAAATAATATCTTGCCATAATGGCGAGATGTGGCAAGAAGCACGGGATGTATATGTATCAAAGTGCAGAGGGTGGCGCATTATACTGGGATTTTACTAAATGTGGAGAGGGGTCTAGGGAAATGAGGGGGGGGAGTTGGCCGACTTGCATATACTGGGATGGAATTTGGTGGAAACATCCGGTGACATGACATCCACGGGCTCATGTTCGTCCGCTTGGGATCGCAGTTAGGACGAGTGATGGGACATCAATTCATCCGCTGCTGCTTGCTTATCATTGCAGCGCCGCGGCAATAATAATAGGCACATTGACTATGACTTAAATTTGGGCACAACATTCATTTTCCAGCTGAAGAACGTCTATGGCCCTTACACCAGCCACTGAGCCTTCAGCAACACTGCAATCATGACGGGGTTGGGCTTTTTGGAGCACCGGATGTCGTCATCCACAGACTGGAGTGCTCCCAAATGCCGTGTCTGAATTGGTTTCAGTGACCCTCTCAGTTCCCCGCCCCCCTCAGCATCCCTGTCCTCGTGTCTATGGTGTTTCCGTGATTACATTATGCAGCATGGATGGCGACCTCAGAGACTCGAGCGAGAGTTGTCGTCATGTATTAATAGACTTCTCCTGCTGATATGTTCGTACGCCCAAGATGACCTTACTGCGCGAGGCTTATTGCTACCTAAGCGACGACGTAATTGCTCCAATGTGTCTATTCTAAGCAAATTAATATCGTTGACCATGTGCGGCGTGTTGCGGGCATCACAGCAGCGTGCAATGCGAGGAGTCCCCCACACGTAGGAAAATCATCGAGCAGGAACATAAAAACATATATAGCTATATTGTATTTGGACTGGTAAGGTACAACTCCAAATGCAGACGCGCATGGCGCACCGCAAACCACACGGATTGTCTCAGGTTACCGCTCCGAGTCCGCTCCCCCGAGCATCGTGCCTGCCGTCGGAGGCTGGTACACGACTTCCGACGGAATTCGCCCGTCCAAAGCGACGGCGCCAATCTCCCAGGCGCGTTTCGTGTCGTTCGTGGTAGTTTCGTGAGGTACGGCGGCCACCGGTAGCGCCGGCTGCGACTGCGTGACGAGGCCCGCCACCATTTGACGGGGCCGCATAGACCACACTGATCGCGTAGATGGGACGCTGACGGATACTGCGGGTGTCGAGCTCGTCCATTTTGACGTTCGTCCTTGCTTGCTTATCGAAACATACGTTCGCACCGCTTTCAGAGCTGCCGTTGGCCACGCCCGCACGCTGATGCGCCCACCCGCCGCAACAATCGACCCAATAATATTGCCTCGTCGGGTACTACCAATATCGTTATCATCCCCTCTCCCGGAAGCTTGTGTCCCCACAAGAGAGCCAGCATCGTGGAAGTGGCGTAGTGGCGTGCGGCTGCTACTGTGACCGTCAACTTTATCAGCCGACAACAATTCGGCACGAGACGCGAAGTCGGATCGCCAACGTTTCAATCCCCCGCGTCGTGTCGTTCCGTCGTCGTCGTCAACGTCAGCTCGCCGTTGGGAAACGCCGACCTCGAAACTGGACTTCGCCATACTGGCCACACTCGCTGGCGGAGCTGCAGGCCGGATTGCCACAACGGCGGTGGTCGGGATAACTGTCGTCGAAGAAAGAAGAAGAGCGGCGGCGGCTGCTGTGCTGGTGGTATGAGTAGGGTAATCACTGGGCGAGTGACGAGCGGGCGGTAGTGACGCGCTTCGCGAGGTGATAACACGACCGTCGATGTCCTTTGCCTTTTGCAGCGTCATGTGCTGGTCGAGGAGCGCGCTCTTCCACTCCTGCAAGTCGCGACCCGACGCGCTGCTGATGCGCAGCACGAGCGCGATCAGCTCGCCCTGTCCCTCCACAGGCGTGTGCGCTAGCAGCGGCAGCAGCGCGCGCACCTTGTCGCCCGCTACTTGACAACTCAGTGTGACGCCCAAATCCATGCACTCACGCACCAGCGCCTTCGCCTCGCTCGCATCTATCTCTTCATCCCGTAGCCAAAACGGAACAACGTCGTCGATGGATGCGTGAAAACGAGTGCGAAGGTCCGCCGCGCGCAGCTCCTCCCCGTTCGCGACAGCACAATACCCGCCGTTCTCGCCATCCGCCTCGGGTACCTCCTCCGTCCGGATGCTCAAGTCACAGGAGGCACAGAATTCCTGGAAAGTCCATGCGCGCTGGTGGTAGCGTGACCCGTGCGGTTCGACTGTGCGCAGCGCGATGGTGCATTGTGCTGCGGCGTACACTGCCATCATCCGCGCGAGAATTGTGTATTTAAGGCTGCACTCCCATTGAGGTACGCTAAGTCGGTCCAGCCAGACGTACTTGGCGCGAGAGCGCGATAGCGCCTCCAGAAGGCACCCCATCTGGTACTCATTCATGTTCAGGTTGCAGTCAGTAGATAACTGGCGCTCTCCGGGCTGCCAACGGTAGCTCACCGCCGCTGCGTTCTGCATCCGGTGCAGAGTTGCTTTGTAACGAGGCAGGTGCCGTAGTGGAGCCGAGGACGGCGGGTACTGCTGATTGCGACCCGCGCCGAGCAGTGCAGACTTGAGGGCTCGACACAGTGGCTTCGCCTCGACCACGAGCCCGAATCCCGGCTCCTTCGCAATCGTGTCGAAGTCGGAGGTGATCTCGCGCGTGGACATCAGGAGTACAAAGACCACCCCCCGGAGCATGAACACCAGCACGCACTGCCACAGCGGAGCGCGGGCGACCACGCGCTGCGCCCACAGCAAAAGAGAAATGAGCAAAAGCACTTCTTGCCGCTGGTTGGCACTCGTCCCCTGACTGCCAGTCCACCAGTTCAAAATCCTCGCGGCTGGCGAAAACTTTACCGCCACGTCCACGCTGCGCTCGCTCCCCACAGATGACCTACGACTGCTTACAGATAGCCTGGACCCGCGGCTCTTCAACGTCACGCGAGACGACGAGTTTGTACTACTGGCGCCGTGATTCTTGAATTGTAACAGCTGGGCGTACAACTCGGACACAAAGTCGTACGGCACGAGGCTGACCCAGAACAACATTCCAAGTAAGTACAGCACCGTCGAGACTTGCATAGAAAGCAGCAGAACGGCCTCTTTCGGGCTGGCGTCGACCGTAATTATCCGCGTCTGGTGGTGGGTAGCCTGGTACAGGCACGCCGCGTACCCTGCGAGTGAAAAGTACGGGAGCGTGATCAGCCGCCGGACGCGCGTTTCCCCCATTTTTTTCATTGCCAGCTCCATAGAGCGCCCCCACACCACAGGGGGCACTGTGTGCAGTGGAATGGTAACCAGAGTCAGTAGAAGAACGTTCAGGGACACCAGACTCGCGGCGAAGGCGAAGCAAGCGTGACATAGGTCCACGGACTGGCACATCTCCACAACCTCCGGGTCGTCATACGTCCTCGGCAGTTCGGTGAAGCCGCTGACGATGCTCGAGGTTCCCATAACGGCAGCGAACGGAAGCAGTAAGCTCCCCACAAGGACGTTACTGGAGCGGAGAGCTCGGACAGTTTCCTCAAAAAGATCCCGAGAGGCGGCGGCTACCCAAAGGTCGGCGCGAGTCCGCAACCGTAGCGCGACAGTCAGCCAGGGCGGCAGGTGGTGGCGCTGGTAGCCAAGGATTCGCCACACACGGTACCCAGCGTGCACCGTGACAATAAGAAACGTGAGCAGCAGCGCAGGCACGCGTACGACCATGATCCGGTATATGTCATCCACGCAGCGTTCCTCCGCGATGGCCGTGCGGCTGCCTACCTCCCGGAAGGGACAGGGCGCTAAAGCGCACAGTACGACGTCGTAGGCACAGACGAGAAGCATCCCTCCGAACAACGCCCATAGCACTGTTCTAAAACGAGGGAGATGGAACGTCTTTCGGGGCGGCTGGATTGCGCCCCTGTGACCGGGCGACTGCGGGCTCACCGGGGCTCGCGGGGGGTCGCTGCTGCCGGCGGTTGGCGTGACGACTGCCGCCATATGGGTTTCTTGCAGTGACCCGTAGCACTCGAGCCAGTCTGATATAAAGCGAGAAGCCGTAAACACCCGCACTTATTCACTGCCGCAACAGTACAAGTAGGGAACGAACCCGAGAACGACAGCGCCTACTGCACGGGTAAGGTATCCGCAGGGGCCATGAGGCCGTGCTCTTGTGAGCTCTTGCGGAGCCAAGGGGAAACCAGTGCGTTGTTGTGCAATTATGAATATCAGCTCGGGTGTATGGGTTGCATGAAAGGCGGGATTGTCAGTATTGAGGGTGCAAAATCGTGTACGCTAGTACAGTACCGTAGCGATACTGCTGCGCCAGTACTCCTTAAACCCAAGAACGCAGAGAACATTAGCTACTATACGTGTCGGTACAGGTACATGTATCTGTACCATGTCGCTGTTATTTCTTGCCGTCCTGTCTGTTCTATATTGTACTTCAGCCTCGTCTTGAAATGAACCCTGTACGCATCAGTACTTCACGATTTTCTCGAGCGATTTGAATGGGTGCCGAAACTACTAATTGTACAGTACCTGTACGTGTATTTTTTCGTAGTAATCCTTCTATCCTACAACATTCGAATTAAATCGGTCAAAAAAAAACAATTGGGTTTGGAAAATTGAAATGGATTGTGACACTATGATTGGAATAGGGGTTATGGATATATTTTACTACTGCGCATCGCTACAATGGGTACAGTAGGAGCATTCTAATGATTACAGAAACAGAGAGTGAGAGATAAGGGGGTGTGAATTCAAAATACAGAATGCACAATCCGTGTGTGTGTGTGTGTGTGTGTGTGTGTGTGTGTGTGTGTGTGTGTGTGTGTGTGTGTGTGTGTGTGTGTGTGTGTGTGTGTGTGTGTGTGTGTGTGTGTGTGTGTGTGTGTGTGTGTGTGTGTGTGTGTGTGTGTGTGTGTGTGTGAGTGTGTGTGTGTGTGTGTGTGTGTGTGTGTGTGTGTGTGTGTGTGTGTGTGTGTGCGTGTGTGTGTGTGTGTGTGTGTGTGTGTGTGTGTGTGTGTGTGTGTGTGTGTGTTTCTTTGTGTGTGTGTGTGGCAAATCGATATACATGCTTTTTTGCACCCCCCCGCGCGCAGGGACTGGATCCGCCATTTTTTTGTTGGGTTCGGATCCATGAGTATTTGATTTTTTTGGATCCGGAACTAGTGAGTACCTCTAAAAAAGGGATCCGGATCCCGCGATTACCTGTGATTCTAGGGTTCGGACCCCGCGATTACCTACTGAACCCTGGGTTCGGACCCCGCGATTACCTGTGATTCTAGGGTTCGGACCCCGCGATTACCTGTGATTCTAGGGTCCGGACCCCGCGATTACCTACTGAACCTAGGGTTCGGACCCCGCGATTACCTGTGATTCTAGGGTCCGGATCCAGCGATTACCTGTGATTCTAGGGTTTGGATCCAGCGAGTACCTGTGTTTTTGATTCCGGAACCGAGTACATGAGTACTTCTAAATTTTTTGGTTCCGTTGGATTCGTTGGGTTCGCGATTCCAACAAGTACTCGAAGTACTCATGCAAATTGATACAAATTGCGCATTTTGGGGGAAGTTTGTACTGCAATTTGAATTTTTACATCTCTATTAGTTCTATGCGCCTGCTTATGCTTGGATCCCATACAGTAGATACGTACAATTCACTTCCCATACTTTCTGCCCGCTGCAAACATATTTAGTACTTTACAGTCTATCCCATACAATTTAACAAAGCTTTTGGTCCCTCCGGCAAGTGCCACAAGCAACGTATGTGAGTTTATAGCCCTCCGGCTCAAAAAAGACACTTGCCATCACAGGGAAACAGATTCCGATGCAGTACCATTTTTCACATATGATGTGACAAGTAATGCCAAATGGTTTATCGCATGGCCAGTGCGAGTCCACCAAATGAACATTAAATGCACAAAATATGGATGAAAACAGGTTTAAGACAACCATTTCTTACAGTTTATATAGACTTGTGACAACCATATTCCTCGCGCATACATAATTCAACAATTACATGAGACTAACAAGGCATCCTCTAGGCTATCTTCCTTGGTGTTCTTCTTGAACGCGTCATGCATTCGCCCCGCTTTGTTGAACAAACGCTCGCATGCAGCAGAGGTAGCAGGCATAGATAAGTACTGCCGCGCCATTAAAGCCAAGTCGGGGTACAGAGCTGCATGTGTTTTCCACCATGTCAACACACAAATGTCCTTGTCCGTTTCTTGGGGCAGCTCAAGGTAACGCTCTAAGTCATCCTTTTCCACGTGCTTGGCTGTAGAGGGCGTCACACGCCCAGTCAAATCCCCGGAAAGGAATGCAGTGAAAGACTTACTCTTCGACGACATCAATTGCTTGCCAATCTCTGCAGCTGGATAGGCACCGCCTTCTGCCTCGCTCTCTTCCGGCTCTGTGCGCCACTGCTCTCCAAATTCTCTTCTTGCAGCCGCCAAAATTGTAGGCGCAAAGTCTGGGCGAATGCCATTGAAGTCCAGATTCTTAAACCTGCACAATTCACATTTTCAGTTAACATAGCAAATGCACAAGTAAATTTGCATACACACACACACACACAGAAACACGTAGAGAGCATACAAAATAGGTACACAAACGAACACCACACACACATACACACACATTCAGAAGTAGATGCACATACAAGCCTACACACACACAAGCAGATAAACACAAACACATGCATAACACACACACACAAGGACGCTCAGATACAATCACATCTATTTATCAACATTTAATATATTTATCAGGTATATAATAGAAACAAATGTGCAAAATTTAAACACATGCACACACAACCATTACAAGGTACTCACCGAATGTCCAGCAATGTCGCGATCCCTATCTTGATGTAATCGTTCTCCCTTATGTTCGTGAAAAAACGCTCAATGATTCCGGCCCGCAGACTCTCCCTTGCCTCCGCCATATGAGGCTCCATGTCCTCCGCTTCGATGGTGTACAAGTCCATATCCCTCCGCTCATCTTGCAATGAAACGGGCCTGTGTGACGACAGCTGCTCTAACAAAGTGCCTAACATAGGGTAAACAAGTGATATGGTAACATAGTCACCCTGCAGCAAATTCACAACTTGAGCCACTGGCCACAGGATCGCAGCTAGCTCTCGAATAGTCTCCCAATCCTCAGTGTTGATGGCGAAGTCCGAATACACCTTCCCATCGTCATTGGCAACGCAACCATTGGGTACCTAGTATAGAATTAATATCTCAGTAAATGAACAGTAATGCAACTTAACAATAATGCAATGAAAACACCGCAAGACAGTACTTACTTGTAACATATACTCGGTAATTGCTTCAGCGTTCTGCACAAACCACACAGCCTGAGGAAACAAGCCTAACCAACGAGTGGCTGACTTGGTACTTGGCTTACTTGTGGGAAGGCCCATCCGAGTTTGAATCTCCGACAGCTTGGCAGCGCCCAAAGTGCTCCTAGAAAAGTGGGCACTCTGACCTTGCATTGCTCGGGAACAATCCTTGATGTGCGGCTCCTCCACGAACTTGTTGACACACAACTGAATGCCATGAGTAACACAAGTATGTCCATCCAATGCACCCCATCCTTTCTTCATGTTTGCTCCATTGTCGCACACCTAGGCAACCGTCAAACCATCTTCATTCACAGACATACATAACAAGCAAAAACAAAAAGCCAAAATCTAAACTAACTCTTACCTTACTGAATATTGATTCATACACAGTGTCCACAGCTTCGACGCCTTCCAAGTCGTCTGCTTCGACAAGCTCTCCCACATTCACTCCAGCAAGTCTGCGCTTTGTCGTTTGCAAAATATTCTCACCTGTGTGGGAAACCTTTCCGTAGGGCTCGCAAATAACCAAGCGCTTCATAAGTTGCCACGATCCGTCGATCCAATGCACCATTACCGCCAACAATGAAACAGAATTCTCCCCCCAAATATCTCCAGATATGCACGGCTTCAATCCGTCTTGAAACAACCCGTTCATCATGACTCCTGTTTCAACAAGTGTCTGAAACAAGCAAAATTAATTACCTTAGTTATTTTTAAAGGCAATGCAGTCATACATTCAAATAAACCAACAGTAATTACCTTTTGAGCTACATGACACCATTGGGGAACTTCTTTGGCTTCTGGAAATGATTCCAGCATTGAGCATTGTAGATCTTCTTCTTCGGCGGCGCCAAGTCGTCATCCACGATGACCTGTTCATCGCCTTCGTTATCTTCTTCGATGCCTTCTTCAACCTCGTTTGATGTTACAGTGGCTTTAGCTTGCAGTCGGTTCTTCCTCTTCCTGCTTATCCGATTCGCCTCTCGATTTCGTGCCTCCTGCAGAAACACAATGCACCCATCAAAAGTTAGTAATGGAAACATGAAATTGTAGCGAAAGAACAGAAAAGAACACAAAGAACAGAAAAGCATCACAGAACAGCGATAACAAAGTGTCGACAAGCTCAACTGCAACGCTATTACTATGGCTTCGATAGAGCACATAAACATAGACGTAAAAGTGCGGGCGGAGGCGGGGAGTGGGCGCCATGCGGCGCTACCGAACAGCACAGTGCAACAATATGCTTAACGACAAAGTAACATTTTATGTGGGAAAGCAAAGAACAGAAAAGCATCACAAAACAACGATAACAAAGTGTCGACAAGCTCAACTGCAACGCTATTACTATGGCTTCGATAGAGCACATAAACAGAGACGTAAAAGTGCGGGCGGAGGCGGGGAGTGGGTGCCATGCGGCGCTACCGAACAGCACAGTGCAACAATATGCTTAACGACAAAGTAACCTTTTATGTGGGAAAGCAAAGAACAGAAAAGCATCACAGAACAGCGATAACAAAGTGTCGACAAGCTCAACTGCAACGCTATTACTATGGCTTCGATAGAGCACATAAACAGAGACGTAAAAGTGCGGGCGGAGGCGGGGAGTGGGCGCCATGCGGCTCTACCGAACAGCACAGTGCAACAATATGCTTAACGACAAAGTAACATTTTATGTGGGAAAGCAAGGAACAGAAAAGCATCACAGAATAGCGATAACAAAGTGTCGACAAGCTCAACTGCAACGCAATATGGCTTCGATAGTGCAAATAAACAGACATAAAAGTGCGGGCGGAGGCGGGGAGGGGGCGCAATGCGGCGCTACCGAACATCACAACGCAGCTAACTCGGGGGTGAGGGCAGAGCAGAGGGGGGGGGGGGGGGGGGGGGGGTGAACTCTTGCTTACCTCTTCAACTTTCTCTTGCTCGTTGTGAAAATCTTCAAGCAGAGTGGACCAATTGGCTTGCCGCCTTACGTTGACCTCGGTTTCTGAAGTGGCGGCTTCCTCCGGCAGGCCTTCCCACATAACTTTATACGTCAACATTCCACACCTTTTTCCTTGGCTAACAATTTTCTTAACTACATACTGCCCTTTATTACTATACGGATCTGCACCTGTTTTTGACTGAGGTGTCCTGAACACCCTATCTGAATTCCAAACAAGCTCCTCTTCTGCACGTTGGATAGCCGTCGATGACAAGCTCTTCCCTGATCTAGACGGTCTACTACTTCCCGCTTGCCCCGCCATTGTTGCTAACTATGAAAGGATTGGATGTGGACGGGCAGATTATGGTGGATTGCAAGCGCGTACGCACCGTTTAAATAGCCTTTGGGTGGGCTACAATCGAATCAAGGCTGCGGAATGACAACAATCAGGGCTATTGAACCAATCCTAGACATACACCTCAGCAGATTTGCATTGCCAAATACCTCCCAAAAAAACAGCGTGTCACTTCGGGCAACCACAGATTCGTGAGATACTCGGAATCGTGAGTACTGATTGGGTATCACGATTCCACGTCGTTTTGCGAGGATGAGGTACTCGCGATTACCGCGGATCCATTAAAGTACGATGAATACCAGATCCAACGATTACTTACAATAACTGGTACCGGAGCCAACGATTACTTACAATAACTGGTACCGGAACCAACGATTACCTACCGAACCTAGGGTTCGGACCCCGCGAGTACCTGTGATTCTAGGGTTCGGACCCCGCGATTACCTACTGAACCTTGGGTTCGGACCCCGCGATTACCTACTGAACCTAGGGTTCGGACCCCACGATTACCTATGATTCTAGGGTCCGGACCCCGCGATTACCTGTGATTCTAGGGTCCGGACCCACGAGACCAAGTCCGAACCCGAGTAGTCTCGTGGATTCGCGGCTCCTTAGGATCCGGATCCAGTCCCTGCCCGCGCGGGATATTGGATTGCTGCTCATCCTTGCGCTCGAGAGCCCAGAGAACATTATGTGACGAGTACAATCATGCAACAGTACATTTCAGGACATTGTACATGTACTCGTTACTAAATCCAATTCGTGTTTTTCCATCGGAAAGACGTACAACGTGGGTACGTCGCTACTACAATTTAGCGAGGGTAATGATGATGTGCGCACTATACTACCAGTACCTCCCGGTACGTACATGTACGCACAATAAATCTCGCTAGACAAGGTTCCCAATGCAAAACGCGAGGTTCCCAAGGTTGGACGAGCCGCGTCGCTAGCATGTTGACAACGGTTGAAGAGCCCTAGCACCTGACACATCGACCAAGCGAGAGTAGGTGCAAGCTAGCTAGGCAAAGCTATTTAAGCCCAGTGCCGTAGAAGGAAGTGACATAACCTTTTAACAATTCCTTTTCACGATTACAATATAATGTTAAACACTTAACTCTCAAACATCTTCGCATCTTTCCATCCATCTGCACTTTCACATGGAGAGACAGCATGAGCAAGCAGAACATAACTATTTGTGTCTGCAGTTAGCTCACATAAGGCCAACCGGCACATTGGTTTCGGAGCTCTTTCGTTGTTGCTTGATGTGTTTGTCACATATTAATTCGAAATGGCTTATGTCGGACCTAGTAATTACGTGGTGGTCGTAGTGCATGTCGGAGGTTCAAAAGCCTCAAACATTAAGCTCGTTTTACAACGTGAATCCCGTACCGTTAAACTTTGTTTCCTGCCGGTTCGATTTTACCTAACGAAGAGCATGCGGACGCTGCGGTTCATGAGTTGCTTGAAGAAACTAGCCTTACTTTGATCCATGACGATTTAACTATATTTGGTAACAATCCGGTAATTGCGTCGTAACCTGAAGGCTTACATAAACTTGTTTACGTATTCTCGGCATATGTTTCGGTATTCTACGTGGCACCTAACATACGCACTCTTGCTAAACTTGTGCAAGATACTAGTGCTCAATCAACCATTAATTCCGATGGCACTGACGTCATTCCATCAACGATTGACATTGGCGGTCTTTCGCTTACGCCGACTAAGACTAGGTGACTTCTTGAAATAATACAAGTTTAAGTTACTTCACTTTGGTTAGGTGGCTCAATGGGGGACTTTTCGTAGACTACCAATCAAGTGTTTTGTCACGATGTCACGTCGTTCCCGAGGCAGTTTCTTTTCTACCATGGTTTTTCTACTCTCGACTCTAGTCAATAGTGGATGTTGATAAGAGATTATATTAGTCAGCTATGTGGAGAGACGCCGACAGATTTACGCATGGGAGTTCCGGCCCCTACAACCAACTTTGCTCGATTGACCGTAACTCTTATCGAGATACAGCGTAAAACTGCAGTTAACTCTTACTACCAATCAGGTCGTGACGCACGTGAGCTTGAAGACCGGCTCGAGGCGCAACTGCAACGCTTCGCCATGCTCGGGATTAACGCCGACTCGTGCAACGCTCTTTCGTCTCACTTCTTTGGACCTCTTACCATTTTGTGGCTCAATCATAAGCATGAGGTTGCTATTCAAAACTCTTTTGACACTATGGTGGAGATTCGCAAGACGTCCTTGTTGCCCAGGGACTGGATCCGCCATTTTTTTGTTGGGTTCGGATCCATGAGTGCTTGATTTTTTAGGATCCGGAACTAGTGAGTACCTCAAAAAATGGATCCGGATCCCGCGATTACCTGTGATTCTAGGGTTCGGATCCCGCGATTACCTGTGATTCTAGGGTTCGGACCCCGCGATTACCTGTGATTCTAGGGTCCGGATCCCGCGATTACATGTGATTCTAGGGTTTGGATCCAACGAGTACCTATGTTTTCGGTTCCGGAACCGAGTACATGAGTACTTCTAAAATTTTGGTTCCGTTGGATTCGTTGGGTTCGCGATTCCAACAAGTACTCGAAGTACTCATGCAAATTGATACATATTGCGCATTTTGGGGGAAATTTGTACTGCAAATTCAATTCATACATCTCTACTAGTTCTATGCGCATGCTCATGCTTGGATCCCATACAGTAGATTTTGACTGAGGTATCATGAACACCCTATCTGAATTCCCAATAAGCTCCTCTTTTGTATGTTGAATAGCCGTCGATGACAAGCTCTTCCCTGATCTAGACGGTCTACTACTTCCCGCTTGCCCCGCCATTGTTGCTAACTATAATAGGAGTTGGATGTGGACGGGCAGATTATGGTGGATTTCAAGCGCGTACGCACCGTTTAACTGGCCCTTGGGTGGGCTACAATCGATTCAAGGCTGCGGAATGACAACAATCGGGGCTATTGAACCAATCCTAGACATACACCTCATCAGATTTGCATTGCCAAATACCTCCCAAAAAAACAGCGTGTCACTTCGGGCCACCACAGAATCGTGAGATACTCGGAATCGTGAGTACTGATTGGGTATCGCGATTCCACATCGTTTTGCGAGGATGAGGTACTCGCGATTACCGCGGATCCATTAAAGTACGATGAATACCGGATCCAACGATTACTTACAACAACTGATACCGGATCCTACGATTACTTACAATAACTGGTACCGGATCCAACGATTACTTACAATAACTGGTACCGGATCCAACGATTACCTGTGATTCTAGGGTTCGGATCCCGCGATTACCTACCGAACCTAGGGTTCGGATCCCGCGATTACCTGTGATTCTAGGGTCCGGATCCCGCGATTACCTGTGATTCTAGGGTCCGGACCCACGAGACCGAGTCCGAACCCGAGTAGTCTCGGGGATTCGCGGAGCCGTAGGATCCGGATCCAGTCCCTGTTGTTGCCTAACATCCGGGATGATGCAATTAACGCCATGCTTGGACTTAAGCAAGGAAACCTAAGTTACGCCGCCTACACTCAGCTGTTCAGCAACGACTTTTCCCGCCAACCTCCTACAAAGGATCTTCAATGCGTTCGATTCATCATTGGACTGAAATTGAAATTGTTTACAACATGTACCGTAAGCGCCGGTTGCTTTCTCTGGGCCCTCCCGACAATACCATACATGAAACTTACAAGTAAGGGCTAGACCGTTAACCACCGTACTCCAACCTCTCCAAAGGGCGTTCGGAATTTTTTTTATCCCCCCCCCGGGGAGTGTGCGAGACAAGGTAATGGCGGCGTGCAATTAGGGGCGTGTGAAGGTGCATTGTGTGGATGTGTGGCGAGAGGTCGTGCGGGATTTGATGCGGTATACAAGTAGGAGATGATGTAGCCATTGGACAGTGTGCGTATGGAGTTGTGTAAGGATGCGAAACGTGTCGAGTCGTGTTTTGGAGATGAGTTTGTCAAGAGGGTCGGTGCGGAGGGTGAGTAGAGAGTTGAGACTTGTGATGGTGGATGAGTGCGGCGTGCCCGTGCGGCTCATGACGATGGGGAGGATGTCTACTTCAGTACCTGGCCAATGGCTGCGGATAGCATTTGCGAGGGGTGTGTATTTGGCACGAATCAAGTGGGATGTTTGGGAGAGGTTGTGGTCGGTGCACTACTTCCACTCCCCTATCTGAATCTTTTTAATTGATGAGTAACGGCGGCGACCGTTTGTGTGACCGACGAATCGAGGTTCGAGGGGGCGTATAAAGTCGGGTTTGTGCGCCGGCGGTCGTAGCGCGGGGGGGAGAATCTCAGGGGGGGGGGTGGCGGGCACGACGTTAGAGAGTCGGGCGAGAGACCTTCGTGAGCAGCAACAAGGCGGGTGGGCATGTGAATGGGGTGAGGGGTGACAGTCAAAAGGGGTGGTAGGTGGGTGGGTTGGTGGGTGGTGAATGACTTGATGGGTTTGTTACCGAAGTCCGCAGTGATGGTCTCCAATCGACCGCCGTTGTGGCGTTCCATGAGGGAGAGTAGGAGTTGCAGCGCGCTGTTGTGTCGGTCCTGTCTTAGCCCAAACATGGTGGGGCAGTTACCGGCCATGTGGCCGTTGCTAGTGAATTGGCCACACATGGGGCAGCGCAGGGTGGGGTTGTGTGTGAGGAGGCGGGTGTTGTGGACTCCCCACATGAATTATTGCTTGTGGGTGAATCGGATGTTGGTGAGGGTTGTGTGCTTTTTGTGGAAAGTGAAGTCGGCGCCGTCCTCCGCGGCGCGGGCGAGGAGGGCACCGTGTTTGGATGTTTGTGAGAGAGGTGTGTGAGTGTTTGGTGCTGTGGGTGTGGGCGTCAGTTTTGAGGTTTGTGTATTTGTAGGGTATGGGATCCCCAAAAGTTTGTGGAATGAGGGTGTATGGCCAGGTCCAGTGGCCTATCGACACGCCTGAGCCTGTGTTGTATGTTTTGTCGGGTGGGTATCCGTCTGCGGCTTGGTTAGCGAGTGCGTCTGGAAGGTCGTTTCCTAGTGATTGGTTGTGTGCTTTGATTTTGCCGAGGTGTGTGCGGATGCCTACGTTGCAACGAGTTTGTAGGGTGTGTGTGGTGAAAAGGAGCGTGTCGCGGTGGATGTTGTGTCTGTAAGCGGATGGGCAGCTCAAGAAGCTTTGTATGAGGCGGAGGGAGCACGCACAGTCTGTAAGGAGGTGGATGTGACCTAGTTGGAGGCCATGTTTATGCCTCCTAATTCAGCGCGGTCGATGGTGTGTGAGGGAGGGGTAGAGGTCACCAGAATTTGATGCGGGTGTCCGAGGCGGGGTGAGTGGCGGCTGCTCCGACGGGGGAGGTGCCGCCCTTCTTGGAGCCGTCAGTGTATACAAGAACCTGCCAGTTCCATGCAAGATTTCCTTTGGTGGGGGAGTATATTAGTTTCGTGCGTTCAGGGAGGGGATAAGTAAGGGGGTGAGTGGGATTGGGGGGGAGACGATAAATGCCTGCGGAATGGGGTGAGTAAGTGTCTAAGAGGTGTGGAGGTGGGATTGTGATGGTGGGGTTGGGGAGGTGTGTGTCGTATATTGATTCGAGGGTGTTGTGGAGGGCGGTCATGACTGCGTGTGAGGGCAAGGCGGAGCGTAGAGTGCGAGGGGGTTTACGACAAGGCAGATGTCGACCATCCAGCGTGTGCCGAATGGGGTGGGGATGGGTTGGCATGTGTGTTGGTCGGGGGGTAGGAAGGTGTTTGCGTCGTTGGGAAGGGTGTAGAGGGGGTGGGTGAATGGAGGGGTGATGTATTTGGAATGGCGGTATGGTGTGTGTTCCCATCGAGAGAGTATGAGGATGGTGGAGCTGGATGTGTGTGATGCGGTGGAGTGGGCGTTGGTGATTGCGTGTTCCATTGCGCGGCGCATGCATTCGTGGTCGTATTCCGGGTTGGCGATGTTGGCGCCGTGCCATGTGTGTGGGGTGTTCATGCCGCTGGATGAGAAGGCTATGTCTCCCGGGTATAGTGAGTGGTAGGTGTGAGAGTGGAGTGATTTGTTAAGTGGGTCTAAATAGAGTTTGTCTGGATGTGAAATGTGGTGCGGAGTGTTGTGAGTAGGTCCTCTCTAGTGGCCCATTTGTTGCGTGGGTTGGTGGCGAGTGTGGGTGAGCGGATTTCTGATCGGGAGCCTAGGCGAGTGATGAGGTGGTAGACCTCATGTTCGAACGAGTGTTCCGTGAGGTAAGGGCGAAAGAGTTGGAATAAGTGACGTACGCGGGGGCCATTGAGGGTAGTGACCGCGCGGCCGTCGGGGGTTTAAAGGATGGTGGTGTCATGTAATGTTGGGTGGGCGTGTATGGTGAATTTTCCGGTGGGGAGCATGTCGAGGTCGGGGTGGATAGGGTCGTGGTTAAATGTGATGAGGGGGTGCGTCCAGGGGGGGTCCGGGGACGGGAAGGATGGGTGTTGTGGAGGGGACAAAGCCTGAGTTAAAGGCGTTGAGGGCGGTGGGGCCGGAGGGGGTCTCACAGATGGTGTCGTGGAGCTGTAGGCAAGGGGCCCATTGGACCTCGTGGAGGCGGGTGTTGTTGGCTGCGGTCGCACCAGTCGCATTGCCACGTGACGGGTCCGTGAGCGGGGCGGCATTGGGAATGGACGACAAAGTGCGGGCACGTGCAGCAAGTGGAGGTGGGGTCTGTGTGTAGGGGTTCATGGCAGATGGAGCAGGTGCTAGGGGTGGGGGTGGGGAGGCACACCGATGTGGGGGTGAACGAGATGAGGCGGAAGCCGTCGTCGAGTTGGACTTGGATGTCCCACTTCGTGAGGTGTTCCGGGGCCCGTTCTACCATGTATTGGGATTGGCCATATTCTGTGTCCTGATGTTTGGAAATGATGCGGGTGACGTCGCAGAGAGGGTAGTGGTAGTCTGAGGGTGAGAAATATTCTGTCTCGATGTATGTGGTGGGTGCCAATAAAGAGGGGGTTTTGGTGCGAAGGGTATGGATGCCGGATGACAGGGTGGTGAGGGAGCGGGGAAGGTGGGGGGAAAGGAGGGGAGCCATGAGGGGTGGATGGTGGTGGGGGGGGGGGGAGGTGAGTGTTTGGGGTTAAGGTGTGTTATTGGGAGGCGGCTGTGGATGGTGTCAAGGGGCTCGGTTAGGACTGCGGCGAAGAGGCGGATGGGCACTGAGAGTGAGGTGGTGGACCCCGTGTGTGTGGAGATGGATTTACATGACTTGAGGAGGAGGGAAGTTGAGGTGGCGCGGAGGCGGACTTGGGGGCATGTGGTGATGTTGTGTTTCCAAAGGGGGGTAAGGCGGGGGAGGGATGTGTGTGTTTTCCGGGGAGTGAATTCGCAGTATGCTTGTTTGTAAGAGTGGGGGTCGGTGAATCGGTGATGTGGGTGGCTCTGTCTCGGAGTGAAGCGAGGAGGGTGTTGTCTTGGCGGGTAAAGTGAGCGCGGAGTGTGGAGGCAGTGGGGTTGGTGAGGGAGAGTGGAGGGATGTTGTGGAACATGGTGCCAACGTTGCGTTGGGCCCGTGTAAGGCATCGGAGTGTGGGTGGGGAGTTGCGTGACATGATGGATTCAATGGGCCAGTGGGTGTAAGTGGTGGATATGGTGTGAATATGTGTTCGAGCCATGCGGCCTCTATAGCCACGGGTGTTCATGATTTTGTGGAGGTGGCAGACTGTGGTTGTACGGCGTGGACCTTAATAAGGGAAGGAAGGCCATAGCCGAGGTCTGAGGTAGGGTGGTGGAGGGCGGTGCGAGGGAGGTTACGCACCGAGGAGACGATGGAGCATAGTGCCCGGCAGATTTGTCGTGAAGGATGTCCAATTGGGAGTCGCTAAAGAGGCCGAGTTGTAGGGTGAAGTGCTTGCCGATAATAGTCCTCGGATGACGCGTAGTCTGCGGGATTGCGTTAGTGGGGAGGAGGAGAGCGCGGTGACGAGGGATGCGCTGGTGCGCTTAAGTTCGTGCCAATGCTTATTGAAGGTGAGGGAGGTGTTGAGTTCTACCCCGAGGACACAGTATGTGTCCGAGGGGCCAATGGAAGGGATGGGGGCACGGTTTGAGTTGATGGTGATGAACTGTGTTTGGAGGCGGAATGCAAATAGGGTGATGTTGGCGAGGGAGAGGGCGTTGCCTGAGCGCCAGAGGGCGCCGGTAATGCAACATTTTCGGATGTTGACTGTCATACCTGTGTAGGCGCTGAACAGGGAGAGTTTCCGGAGCTGGATGGACATGTTGGGGGTTGAGCCTGTGGCGAGGCTGAGGTCGTCGGCGAAGCTGTGGCCGGGGTAGGTAGCTGTGGGTTCCGTGGGGTCAACGTTAGTGGCAGGGGGGCCCGGGCGGTAGCCCCGGCTGCCCACCGTGAGCCAGCGGAGGAAGGGTTCAAGGAAGAGGGTAAATAGGAAGGGAGGGAGGGAGTCTCCCTGCAGGGTGCCACGATTGATGTATGTGGATGGGGTGGGGCCGTACGGGGTAATGTATTCGGAGGAAGAGACGCCGTAGAGGTGTTCGCAGGTGTCAACAAAGGTGTGGGGCATACCGAGTTGGCGCATGTGTTTGAACATGATGCGGTGGTCGGCTGCATTGAAGGCGCCTTTGAAGTCCGCATACATGACGTAGAAGTCCTTGTGGTAGAGCTTGGCGTCTTCCATCATCATGATGCTGGAGGAGAGAGCGTCATGGATGCTGCGGTGTTTCCGGAATCCATCTTGTTGGTCGGTAAGGATGCCGTGGGTTTCTGCGTACTTTGAGCCTGCATCTTTGATTAGTGGGGTCCATAGTTTGACGAGGTTATTCATGAGGGCTACGGGCCGATAGTTGTCGAGGAGGGTTGGGTCACCTTTCTTATGGAGGAGGCATGTGGTGTTGTGGTACCATTCGGAAGGGGTGTAGGACTTGTGGGCAAGGAGGGAGAGGAGAGAGGAGAGGGCGGAGCGGGTCGCCGGGGGTAGGAATTTGATGATTTCATTAGGGATACCGTCGGGGCCGGGGGCTTTGCCCGTGCCGAGCGAGTTTATAGTTTTATCGAATGTGTCGCGGGTTATCATGTCGGCAAGGGTGAGGGAGGGGTCGCCGCGGGGTTCGATGGTAAGTTGTCAGGGTTGTCCGGGAGTTCCCATGGGAGGATGGGTAGTACGGGCGGGGTGGCGCGGCTGAGTTCGGCGTAGAAGTGTGAGTGTACCGCCGCTAGGACGTCGGTGGGAGAGGTTGTTTTAGTTTTATCAGGTTTGGTGATGCTATGGAGGGTAGAGGTCGCACTGCCGGGGGGGAGGAGGCCGCTTCTGATTTTCAAGAGGCGGTGGGAGGATTTCGGGCAAGCATCGTAGGCAGCATTGGCTCGTGTTATTATTTTCCGTAATTTATCCGTGGTGGTGGCGCGAAGGAGGTGGCGTATGCGTGCTTGGCATTGCTGTTTGATGGCATCACGGGTGAGACAATCGGTCGTATTTAAGAGGGCTTGGGCGAGGGGGAGGGGGCCGTTGTTGGAACTACATCGGCGTAGTTTTTGAATGTGTTTGCGTGTTTTTTTGTTAGCCAGGTAGGGTCGAGGGACACTTGAGGTGGACATGGTTTTTTGGGGGGGAGGAGGGGCCATATGGTGGCTGCGTGGTCCATGTGGTGGGAGAGGAGTGTGGTGAAAAGCGAGGCGAGGGTGTCATGGGTGTCGGGGGAGGCCGTAGATTGGGGAGTGTTAAGTATGGCTGCATGTAGGGTGGTCGTTTGGTTGATTAGGTTGGGTGTGATGTTTTGATATATTTTTATGTGGTCGGATGTGAGGGGAAGTTTGAAGCTGAGTTTGCGGGTGGTGTGGTGTGTGTGGGGGCGGGCATGGGGCCGGGGGGGGGGTATGAGCCATGAGAGAGGAGGGGGCATGAATTACGAGGTGGATTGCAGAGTGGTCAATGAAGTGTGAGGGGGAGGAGAAGACCGAGCATGCAGACGGTGAGAGGAAGAGAGGAGATGGAGGCGTGGTGAGCCAGTGGTCAAGGCATCCGACGCTGCGGGGGGAGGTAAGGATGGGGGGTGTAGGGGATGGAGGTGGGATTCGAGTAAGGAGGTAAGGGTTGTATTACCAGTACCTTGTGTGGCGGTCGTTTGGAAGTCCCCGCCCCAGAGGACGCAATGAATCGGGGGGTCGTCGGCAAGGCGGAGGCCCCACGCTGCAATTTCAGCGTATAAGCGGGTCAGTTGGGGGTTGTGGAGTTGGGGCATGCAGGCTCCGAGGAGGAGGTAGGGGGTGCATGAGTGTGGGACTATGGTTAGTCGAGCGATGTGGGGGATGAGATAGGGGGCGGGGTTATGAAAGTGGCGGATTGGAATGAGGCTCTGCGGACCGCGAAGAGAACGCATACATTGGGAAGGGGCACATGTGAGTAGTATGGTCGAGAGCTTTTGAGGAGGTATTGGGGGAGCGCGATACGCCAGCGGGATTTATGGGTGGCGTGGTTGGTTTCGGTGAAGATGAGGACGTCATGGTGGTGTGTGGTAGTGAGGTGTTCGACGTCCATGATGGATGTGTGGAGGCCGCGGGTGTTGAGGTTGATGAGGTGGAGGGGTTGGGCTATATGGTTTGGATGGATTGGTGAGGGGAGGGGAGCGGGAGGGTTGCGAGGGTCGCCTCAAGGGCGGGCGACCGGAAGGAGGGAGGGGCAGGGGTGCGGGGGAGGGGCGGGGTAGGTGGTGGGGGAAGGGCGGGGTGAGGGAATGGGGGAAAGGGGGGGGGAGGAGGGTTGGGGGGGTGGAGGGCGGTGAGCAAGTGGGAGCGCCCGACCGGAAGGGGAGTGGAGCGGGAGGTGTGGTGCCACTGGAGTGAGTGTAGGGAGTAGACAGTGGTACGGGGGTCGAGGTAAGGGGGGTTGTAAATCTGGTCGGGGGGTTGCTGTGAGGATAAAGTAGGTATGTAAGAGGGTGTGGGTCTCGCACGACCACGCGTGGGACGTGTCGTTTTGACGAGGGGGTTAAGTAAGCGTAGTGTCCCTGTTGTGAGATCCACGTGGTAGGCATGATAATGGACACATCCGTACGTTGTACTCCGGGGGAGTCTTGGCCCTACTATCTCGCCAATAGTGGATGTACTGCGGGAGCCCGTTGCTCGGGCGGTACGGGGATATATATGTGAGATATACCCCCATGGGCACCGAGTTTTATAGGCGCGGTACTTGGTTACGGCGTACGGCTCCGGACACGGAGGTGCCGGGTTCGATTCCCGGTGATGGCATTTCCGTGTAACCCTTCGATAGGTTATGGGCCCTCCGCGTATGACGCGGGTTGCTAGGGTTTGACCCAAGTTGATGGGATGGTGTCCATTAGGGGGAGTGTTGTGAGATCCACGTGGTGGGCATGATAATGGACACATCCGTACGTTGTACTCCGGGGGAGTCTTGGCCCTACTATCTCGCCAATAGTGGATGTACTGCGGGAGCCCGTTGCTCGGGCAGTACGGGGATATACATATGAGATATACCCCCATGGGCACCGAGTTTTATAGGCGTGGTACTTGGTTCCGGCGTACGGCTCCGGACACGGAGGTGCCGGGTTCGATTCCCGGTGATGGCATTTCCGTGTAACCCTTCGATAGTCCCAACGGGCGCGGGGGGGGGGGGGAGAGTTCCAGGAGGCGATGAGAGCGAGAGAGCGAGTGAGGAGGTTGGGAGGGGGGGGGGTTGGTGCAGGGAGTCAATCCAAGTAGCCGAGGAGTGGCTCAGGTGGAGGAGACCGAAGTGGGAGTGTTGCCAAGTGAGGATGAGTAGGGGGTGGTTGGGCGTGCCAAGGTAAGGGGGTGAGCCTCTGTTAGAGAGGTTAGTCTATTGGCTAGGGTAGAGCGTATGGTGGTGGAAGTTGTCCACTTCGTTATTGGTGATGACGGTATAGGTGGCACAGGCGGTGGCGTGGAGTTTAGCTAGTAGGGAGGTAGCAATGCAATACAAGTTTGAAAGGTCCTGGCAGTGGCCCCACTTGAAAGAGAGCACCGCAGAGGAGTCGAGGTTCCCAATGGGGGTGGGTAGGCCATGTTCAAGATTTAAGTCAATGAGATAGGTGTGTAATTTGACGCCACATGTGTTTGAGGTAAAGTGGGCCGGGAGGGAGGGCCGAAGCGATTTGGTTACAGTATGGTTGCGGATATCGGGCGTGTGGGCGTGGGGGTGGTCGTGGGGTCTAACCTATGGGCCGTGAGGCCCGTTCTGTGGGGAGTTAGGGACGGGGGTCGGCCATGTCAGCCGGGCGTGACCTGTGGGGGCTGGCTGGGCCGCTTGAAGGGGGCGGGACTGAGGAGGGGATGCGGGTCTCTCCTAGGTCGTCCTCTAGGAGGTCATGAAGGTCTTCGAGTGTGTAGTACTCGTCGTTCCGGGAGTCGGAGGGGAGTGGGATGCGAGTGGGTGGAGGGAAGGGGGGGAGTCAAGGGGAGAGGGCAAAGGGGGTGAGTGTGATGGGGGTAGGGGGGGGAGGGTGGTCGGGAGGGGGGTGTTAGAGGAGCGGGGGGGCCGGTGGGGGGGGGGGGGGGGAGGGGGGGTTTTCTTGCGGGAGGGGCGGTGTGCTTAGTGATGCCGGCCGGGTATGCATGTTTGTGTGATGGGTCAGTGGGAGGCCGGGTGTTGGGGAAAGAATGTTCGAGTGGGGAGGAGGTGGGGATGTGCGGGGGGGAGGTGGGTGGGAGGGTCGGGGGGAGGAGGGGGGGAGCGGGTGGAGGGGGGAGGATGTCGTTGGAGGGGGTTGAGAGGTTGTGGAGTGGGCGAGGGTCGTTGTGAGGGAGAGGTGAGGAGGAGGAGTCCATCGGGTCGGTGGAGTCTTCGGTGATGGTGGGGAGTGGGGTGTGGGGGGTTGTGTCGGGATGGGGTGTGGCGGAGGGGCCAACTGAGGTGGTGGAGGGGATGGTGGAGGGGGCGGAAGGGGGGTGGAGCGGTGCTTTTTTGAGTGGTGGAGGGTGTTTGATTTGGGTGGGGACTGGATGGGGAGGGATGGAGGAGAGCCGAATGTCGGGGAGGGAGTTGAGGTCGAGGGGGGTGTCATCATCGGCGTCCATCATCGAGAAGTCGGAGGACTCGATGTGCCACCGGTTGGGGACGTTGTAGTCTTGGAGGTGGCGGGCCCATTGGAGGAGCAGGGTGGGGGGGTTGCGGTATAGAATGTTGTGTTTGGTGAAATTGAGCGGATGAGGGGAGGGTGTGGTGGTGGAAACTGGGACCAAAAGGCGGGCCCTACCAAAGGTAGAATAGTGGTGGGGGTTGATGGTGAGTGTGCAAGAGGATTGGGTGTGTGCGCCTCTGTGAATGTATGTGTGTTGGAGGGGGATTGTGGCTGTGCCGTTGGTGGAGATGAAAATGCAGTACATTTCCGTGGTGAGTGAAATTTTGATGTTGGTGTTGATGATGGGGCAGGGGGAGGGGTGGGAGCGGAAGTATGAGCCGTTCTGGAGGGATGTGTGGTGTGTGAGGTCTAGTGGGGTGTGGGGGGGTGGAGGGAGTGTGATGTGATGTGAATTCCTTTGCGGTTTGGTGGAGCAGGGAGTATAACCAGTGCGTGGGTGGAATGACGCCGTCAACGTTGATGTAAGGGAGGGAGAGGGTTTGGCGGGACATGATGAGTTTTGTAGTGAGACAGGTGGTCGCCCATGAGGTGCCTCGGACGTTGACTGTGACGGGGGGGGGGGGGGTGTGATGGTGATGGTGTGAAGATGGGGGTTGGGGGGTACAAGGTATTGAGGTGAATAAGGAAAAATGTTTAGTGAAACTGGGCATGATTGTGAATGGATGGGGTTATTGGGCAGGTGGAGGATATTTACCCTAAGGGAGGAGGGGTCACCCTCGATCGGGGTGGGGACGTCCACATGCTAGATGGCGTCCGCAAATTGGAGGAGGAATTGGATCGTCTCGGGCAGGTCCTCCACCTGGCGGGGAGGAGGAGTCGCGGGGGCGGTTCCGGCGGGGACGAGCTCGACCGCTACACGAGAGGTGAGTAGGTCATGTATAAGGGCGATGGTTTCTGAGCGGGAGAGATCAGTGAAGAGGGGGGGCGGATTTTGATGCGGCGGCCTAAGACTGCGGGGATCGAGGTAGCTCGGAGGAACTGGATTTTCTGTTGTCTTAGTTTTGCCAACATGGTAGGAGAGGACGCGGCGGTGGGTGGCGCCGGACCGGCCGAACGGAGTTCACGCTGCTGTGAAGCGAGCTAGTACAGGAGGCCCACCGCTACACATGAGGTAGGGATGTCGAGGCGAACCTCATGATAGCCCGATTCTAGGTCAACGGGCAGGGGGGTGATGTCGTAGGACGATGGGGCAGTCGGGTGGTGTGTGCGAGTGGCGCTCGCTGTCCAGCGCGATTGGTGGACGAGTTCGCGGCTGATTATATTTTTAACGCGAGTGGGGAGGTCGTCGATCTGGTTTAGGCTTTCAAGCAGCCAGCGACGGGCTACCGAGTAGGCCGAAAGCACCGATTCCGAGGGGTGAGTCGAGTCCGGGAGGAAGACGCCATGCATCCAAAAGCGGGCGAGGTGGGGGGAGTACTGGCATGTGAGGAGGTGTGAGTCGATCATACGCGACGAGAGGTCGTCGGCCGGCCCTGGGTTAGGAGTTGACCGGGGGGGCGCTAGGACCAGAGGAGTCTGGAGGTCTCGACTAGGGGAGGGGTCCATAACACTGCCCAAGTTCTGCTCGGCTGGGGTGGTTGGGGTACCGTTAGGAACGGGGCGAGCGGATGTCCCGCGAGGCGGGTCCTGGGGTTGGAGAGGTCCACAGTAGGCGCATGCTCCGAGCGATCCCGCATGAGCACCTGTTTGTAAGTGGGAAGAAGGTTAGAGGTAGAGGACATATTGACCGCGTGGGATTCGTAGTATGGTTTGGAGATAGGATGGTTTGTAGTATGGTTTCGAGTTGGAGTCGTAGTAGGTTGCGTGTGTTGGCGGCACACGACCAAGTCTGATGGGGCGTGGGTTTGGAGGGTGTTGACGGCGGACGTGAACGTCCGGACGCTCGGTGGGGCGCGGTGTGGCGCGCCGCCCCCGGGGAGGGGGGGTTTGTAATCGATGGTTGGATTTGTATGTTCTTGGACTGACTAACTTTCAAATTCAGACCCAAGCCAAGTCTCATCGTTCGTAACAAAAGGGTTACATTTTGCCCTTGGTGGAGCTGCAAAGTTTTTTGAAGGACCTCGTAACTGCTTCGCCACATTTGGGTCGTGCTAGGCCAGTAGCTACCCAATCGACAACCCCAAACACTGGCCGAATTATTTCAACGCCATCGTTGAAGCTTTGAACCCACATCGCAAAAGCCATCAAGAGGAGGGACTCTGCTTCACGTGCAACAAGAAAGAGCATCGTCTCTTTCAGTCCCGGAGCTCAAAGGCAAGGAGGCAGTAGGCGCTCCATCGAAGCAAACATGATGGTGGCAAGGTTGCTCTTCTGAAGAACTCGAGCAGCCGGCTACATCCAATGGTCGTCTTGAGACATTGCTAGCGACACAATTCGTCGATCCACACTCGACACCTCCATTGACTACAATCGCGACACCTCCGAAATAACTAGGAGGTCGTCGTCGTCAGACAAGCAAAGAGAGTCGTTTATGTATTCGATATGTTAAAAATATTATACATAAATATTATCAATTTTTTTAGTATGCACGCGCGCGCGCGCGTGTGTGTGTGTGTGTGTGTGTGTGTGTGCGTGTGTGTGTGTGTGTGTGTGTGTGTGTGTGTGTATGTGCGTGTGTGTGTATGTCTGTGTGTATGTTTGTGTGTATTTTATCACTAGTATTGATGTGTTATACACGTTTTTGGGCATGACAAAATAGTTCACAGCGTGCGCGCGCGCGCACGCGTGTGTGTGTGTGTGTGTGTGTGTGTGTGTGTGTGTGTGTGTGTGTGTGTGTGTGTGTGTGTGTGTGTGTGTGTGTGTGTGTGTGTGTATGTGTGTGTTTGTGTGTGTATGTGTGTGTACATGATACTGTGTCTGGGAGGGTATGCATAGTAATGTGTGTGTGTGTTAGTGTGTGTGTGTGTGTGTGCGTGTGTGTGTGTGTGTGTCTGTGTTTCATCATTATTATTGGAATGTCATGATATTAGTAAACCAGCACTAAGATGTCCCGCTCGGGCCGTCCGATATGTTTTTCGCAACTGAATACTCTCAAATACACTCCCGACAAGGGGGCGGGGGCGATGTCCGCGAAATAGTTTTTGGCGAAAGGGGGTACATACGGATCAGCGGTGAAAGCGGGTGTTGGAGCTGGCGGCAGACCCCCCTCCGAGGCCGTCGCCGCTGTGCCGCCGGCGGGCGCCAAGTGTGTTTAGCGACAATGGGTAACGGTAGGATAGGGCATTGTCATTATTGCCGGATCCAAAAAGGCCGCGGGGGTGCGAAAGTCATTCAAACCCTCCGTACATAGTTTTCCTGCGGCGGCTTATCCTAAAGATAACCCCGCCGCTAGACCTCGTAGCTCCTCCCGCCGCGACAGTCCTCCTAGCTGTTGGTGTCGTGCTGCCCCCTCTTGGGTCACCTCGACGTCAACATGCCGAATATATTTATATAATGAGTACATTGTCAAAGCATCCGCATATTGCTCACGTGCGTGTTGCTTCGTGTATATCATGAATGTGCGTATCGTGTACGGGTATACCGTTCGTAGTACGTTTCCGGCCTACTTATTGGAAGTGCGTGCATCATTCGCGCTCTCCCTCACTTTAGCCGGGCTCATTTAACGGGAGGCTCCTCCCGGTAGCCGACTTCGGGAGGGAAAATGCTTACCAACATGAACTTCTGCCTTAGTTGCGCGTTATTCGCAGTCCACTACATGCGATAGTGCAGGGAACGTCGAGGTACTAGCGCTTTCGATACTCAAAGCCCGTTTCACGTAGTCGCTTTGGGCGGAGTCGATGAGGGAGCCGGGCGACAACCCCTCGCGATGCGAAAAATACCGACAGCGACGAGTAGCTCCCGATATCTCGTAGTGAAACACACAGTAACAAGGTTTATGGAAGATGGCTTCAACGTACGCCACCGTCACGTTGTGTGGGCGCAATAGTGCCGCCATCGATAGATGTGCTAGCGAGTGAGGGCATGCATATGCTCTTTTGACTGTGCGTACAGGTATGACCCGCCATGACATTGTACGGTATGATGGAAAGGTTCATATTTTTTTCTACGGATTTACCCTAGAGCACGTTTTGCCAAAAATGTCAGTTTGCTTACAACATGGCCAAAAGACCACCACGGCCATGGCATGGGGGAAGATTGGGTCCAACTGACAAGGCGTCCCTCGCTAATTGCCTTGTTGGCGCCGCTGTCGAAGAAGGCATGGCACCCGAGGTGTAGGTATTCGTCGTAGGCTGCTTGTGTCGTCATTTTGCTTAGAGCGCGCGCTATGTCGTCCGTCAAAGTCCATAGGCGTAGCTCGTCGATGCCGCGCATGGGGCGCTCCGGACCGGACGGGATGACTTTGCCGTAGTAGGCAAAGTCGACGTACTCTAGCTCGGTAGAGTCGGAGTCGTCTTGCATCATATCGATAGGTGGCTATGGGGCCTCTGTACCACCCTCCGGCGCTAATGTTGTGTGGGGGGAATGAACCGTTGTTAACTCGTAGTAGTTGTGATCGGTGCTCCTCCTTGGAGATACATTAGCTAGTAAGGCAACGTTAGCCGATGTTCGGATGAAGCAACTACTGATGCACGAATATCTTTTGTTGTTCGCTGCTCGATTGAAGCTGCGGGAACGTTGGCTTTTGGCGCGGAGGTTGATTGCTCCGGTTGCATGATGCGGGGCTGCATAGTTGAACGAGGGGAAGTGTCGCGTGACGCACGAGTGCGCATGGGACGGTGGTAAAATGGCACCCTACTCCACTACATAACATAGTCGAGATTACTATTCGCGCGAAGGATATATTGGCTGAGCACGAAGGCATAGAGCGCCTTGCTCTTGGATAGTTTTGGCTATGCCTATGAGGCAAGGGCCGGCAGAAGTTGACCGGACGTTGGGGAAGTCATCGGGTGGGTGGTTAAGCCTTACCGCCAATACAAGTTAGTTGTCTTAATTGTCTTAGTTGTCTTAGGAGGTACGACGCGCCGTTACTAACGGAAACAATATCCGTTGGGTCACTGCCCCGTACACATGGGAGCTGGGTTTACAAACCTCTTGATTTAGTAAATCAATTTGACCACTTATCGGGGATTGTCGATGCGGAGTACATAAAGAGTTTTTTTTTTCCGCCGGAAAGCTCTTTTCGCCGGAAAGCAGCGATATTTATCAGCAGGGAGAAGAGGAAATCGCGCGACGATACAGGGTTTTGAAGGGGCAAAGATAGAGTCTTCCGCGGTGGTGCGGAGTTTATAGCGTATAATCGTCTGTCTTTGTAAGTATGTGTGCCTGTACGCGTATAATTATTTACCGCTACTCGACCTGGATAGTTTTTTAATTTTTTTTGGCATCCCCGGGATATGGGACTGGCAGGTAACCCGCACCGACACCCTTTACAGGACCTTGATAGTATTTTCGCAGTATATTGCTTACGTGCGCTTGTATGTACTTCATGTCTGATCTGTCTAAAATAAAATGACGGGCATGCGGCATGCCGTCGACTTGAGTTTTGTCCAGCGCAGTCCGACCCACTGCCTTCCGCCTTCACACCCGATGAGCCGACAACTGTTTACTCACCTTTTTTATTTGGAAAACGGCAGGGGGGCACTGCAGAGGGCAGTAGAGGCGAGGAGACCCGGCAAGCGCGGGCCGTCACTAAGCGGCGCGGAAGCAGCCGCATTCCGGCATTCGCCCGTATTCATTAACGGCGAATAAATACGAACAGATACGGCGACCGAGTCGGCGGCTCATCCACTGCTTGCGTCAGCGGGTAGCGAGGAAACCGGAAAGCAGCCAGCCCAGGCGTTAGCCGTAATTTTATCCGCTGAGCGTTTAGCATCAAAGTTGAAAGGGCGGGGCTCTAGTTAAATGCCGCGGAAGGCCTGACGTCGAGCTCGCTCTCTCGTGGTGCGGCGTTTCTCATTTTAACGGGTCCAGGAAATTTCTTGAGAAGCGCTGAGCCGTGCGATATGGGTTGTGGGAGTAGCACGCACGCTACGGCGGCTCTGACAGCCGGTAGACTTAATTCAGGGCCTTCTCCGATTAACAAGAAGGTAGCCCAGAGCTTGAAGCGAGTGGTGCGCCCCCTCAATCCAACCATTCGTGTAAGAAACCACTTGTCTTTCTTTAACGCTGGCTATGTTTTGACACTCGACGTGCCGCCGCCCCTCAGCTCTCCCATGGGGAGGGTTCCACTGATGCACGGGAGACGGAGCTACAGGAGAAGGAGGCGAGGCTGAAGCACTGGGAGGCGGAGTTGGCTGCGAAGGAGAAGGCGCTGATGGAGCGGGAGATGGGGTCGCCGCGGGGCGTCAAGTCGATGATGGAAATAAACGGCAACGATGGCGCAGCCAAGGAGGTCTCCACCACGGACAAGAGCGGACGCGTCAAGTCCATCAACTACAGCGCCGCTAGCCGAGCCAAGCTCCCCCCACTGGGCGCCTCTGATGGGGTACGTGGCGTCGCATTCATGCACCATGCCGTTAGACGTTGGGCGCTGCCGTAACTGTCCCATGACGCCCCGCCCACCCCTTCCACAGGTGTATTCTTCGCATGGCGGGTCAACCATGGGACGGCGTCACACTGGAGTGCCGTTTGAGAAGAGCATGGCGGAGTGTAGGGAGGTGATGGACATGGAGGAGCCGGAGGAGATCGCCAGGCTGGTGGAGGCGGGGATGTTGTCAGAGGTGGTGGGCAGTTTGTCGGAGGAGGATGCGGAGGAGGTGCAGCTGGACGCGGCGTATGTTGCTACCATGCTCACCATGCCTGTCTCTGACTTCATCGAGGCGACGGTGGAGCACGGCGTCATCCCGCCGCTCGTGAAGCTCATGAACTCGGAGTCAGACGACGTTGTGGATCAGGTGAGTCACTCCACATCTCTTCTTCATGACGAAGAACGCCAAGTTTCGGTGATGCGTTCTGTAAGGCACATGTATCTATCTCGTAGTCAGGCTATGTTGACACCAGTTTGTGGTGGTTGTGTTGGTTGTGTTTTCAG
>JAPMLY010000062.1:177500-202500 GCA_026401115.1 Tetraselmis chui | reverse complement strand
GGACGCGGACGAGGTGGGTTACAATCCGTACAGCAAGCTGATGGACGCGCTGGGCGTGTTCAACTCCGTCCAAGGGCTGGCGCTGGACTCGGAGCACAGCGTGACGGTGGCGGCGATCCAGGACACGTTCATCGAGGATTGGTCGCAGTATAAGGACGAGCATCCGGAGGAGGTGTGCGACGCCACTGCTTTTACGAAACAGCGAAGGGCTTTTCAGACGGCCTCCTAATAATCCTTATATACATTCTCCGAATTGTCACCCACAAATAAAGAAGAAATGCTTTAATTGTTTTTTGAATCGAGTTGTGGACTGTCATATTATCATTGTATAGCATATATTTCGTATGTCAATATATTGCGAATGATGGGCATCTTATCAATGAATGATCGTTAATGTTTGTTTGCTGGTAAATGTTCCTTTGCCATTGCACATTCTTTTTTACAGTAGTTTCGGTAGTGCTCATTGGATTTAAGTAGGTAACTCGCAAGCCATAGTAAACGTGTTGCTTGATTTGCCGTACAAGTACACATGAGCATGGTCTTGAAACCATGTGCGCACGATTGACAAAGCTAATGGTCGTGATCCCTAGCCAATTAACTCATTGCGCCACACAGAATTCCCAGAAAGAGCTTAATGAACGTCAGTCAATGTAAGCACAGCGCGCTCGACGCTTAATTACAAAATATAAATAATTTCAATATTTAGATAAATTGCCCACAATTTCAAAACAGATTCACTTTGAATGCGGCGCGGTACGCAAAAGAATTATCGATTTTTGTAATATTATGCAGACCACAAACTGCAACTTTGGTGTAATGTGATGTTTTCAAAAATTGGGGCCATTTAATGTACTGTGCGACGCAAAACGTAATTTATTACTTAAATTGATATTCGGGGTTTTGTTTCGTTGCAGTTTGCGTTCGACCCGGACATGGAGCAGGCGGCGGTGAAGCTGCAGGCCATGGCGCGAGGTCGCAAGTCGCGCAAGGTGGTGGAGGAGATGAAGGGGGAGCAGGCGGCGGGGAACCTGAACGACGAGCTAATCGGCCTTCCGCCCGCGACGAGGAAGAAAAATACGTTGCCGGCGCTACCGGAGGCCCCTCACGCCCCATCCTCCCGCGACACCACCGGGGCCGGAGAACACTTGATGGCCATACCGGAGGAGGGTAAGCAAGCGGAAGAGGTGTGTATCGGCGACGGGGAGGACGAGGCGGCGGTGATGAAGATCCAAGCGTTGCAGCGAGGACGGAAGGCGCGACGGGAGGTGGCCGAGTTGAGGTCGAGGTCGTCGTCATCGTCCAAGGCCGGGGGAGCGGCGGCGACGGCGAGTCAGGTGGCGGTAGCGGCTGCGGTGGCGGCCGCTGCAGGGGAGGACGCGGGGGAGGAGGAGGCGGCGAAGAAGATTCAAGCGATGCAGCGGGGACGGCAGGCGAGGCGGGAGGTGGAGGCGATGAAGGAACAAAAGGAACAAGAGGTGCGCATGGTTGAGCCTAACATGAAATTGTGTACTTCACTTGGAAAGAAACTGCCTAACATTGACACATACCGTCATCTTGCCACTCATTCGTTCCATTCCACTAAACCTCGCGCGTCCATCCGTTGTGCGAGCTTTCGAAACTTTCTTCTGAACTCGGACGCATTCATTAATGAATGCACTGCCTTTTTTCTGAATTACCTAATTCATTCTATATAATTTTTGGTATGTATTGTGCAAATATATTGTAAGCTGACACTTGGCCGTCGTCCCATGTGACTGTACCTGCCTTAGCTACGAATTTACGAGGCGAACGAGGACGTTAGTCTAAATCTTAGGGACGACCTGATACATTTCATGCACGTGTCCAGTCATTCCTCACTCATTTTGCCAGTCAAGGTTTATTGTTCGCACATTCGTTCCGTGTTTGTAATGAGTTTTCGCAATTATTTTAGTGCATATGTCTATTTTTGTCACTCCAACTTTGTGGACACACACACACACACACACACACACACACACACACACGCACACGCATATATCTGATTTGATGTGGTTGGCCATTACCATTATTATAACATATAGTCTCTGCTTTTGCTAACCAAAAAGTGTTACATAATCTATGCCAGTCATCATAAAGAGACGACTGTTTCATAATTCGCAATATGCATTGCAAGCATTTAAAAAATTGCTATTAGTCTTGAAATGCCATTCACATTTTCAAGTAAAACAGTCTGATTTCGATTTTTTTCAGTTTCTGCCGCTTTATTATTGTATGGTGAATTGATATTGGTTGGTTCTAACCAACTCCAATAATGTCGACTGCGGTGCAGGAAGCGGCGGTGAAGCTACAAGCGCTGCAGCGAGGCCGCCAGGCGCGTAAGGCGCTAAAAGACGGCGAGTTGGGAAAGCGCACCCGCGCGACGGAGGACGGCGACTAAGTGTAGCATTGGGGCGAATGTAATTATATCCGCGTACAGTGCTTCGCATTTCTGGAGGATGCTTGTGTGGGCTATGCGAGAAAAGAGTTGTGAATTCATGTTGCATTTGAATGAGCGCTATCAAAATCGATGTGCTACAGATGTGGTTAAAGCACTCAGTTTACTGTACTGATTTATCTCCGTGCGAAATTTCTCATGAGTGCGATGCGTGGTGGGATCTAAAAGCTCACGCCCTTTCATAACTCTCGGCATTTCAATGATGTGCAGAGACTGCGTTCGGCAGTGTTGCAAAGTCAGTAATACGGGCGAGAGTACAATTGCTTTTAATGAGGGAAAGCTTATTTCTCAAAGTATGAAGAGGGGTGTCGACGTTGATTGCATATCTTCTTATATTCATAGGTGCGTCATTGTCCAAGCAAGGGGAAGACATTCCAGAAGATGCCGTTCTCCCCGCTGTCGAGGCTAGTAATGACAAAACTAAACCAATGAAACTGGGAAAGCGCCAGGAAGAGGGAAGCCAGTCAGGGGGTTGTAGGGAGCTGAAGGGTGAGTGCATTGCCGATTGGCGCATTTCTTTCCCGTGCAACAACATATGATGTGTACTGGCGCATGTTTCCACACTATGCACAACAGGCATGCTACCCTCTACGCACCAACCGTAGATTGCGTCACTCCCACGTGTGCACATCAGTTGCAAACCCCCTCTTTCCCATCGCTCTCTTATTATTGCTTCCCCATGGACTACGCTCCCCCAACCCACTGCCGAGCCGCGTATTTCGTCGGTGTAACACGATGCCATGTGTGCCAGCTTCGACTCGCTGCATTCTTCGGAAGTTTTGCCAACAACTAACGCAGTCTTATGGCATGCATTGCTGTTACTCTTCGTAGTAGTTCGTCTTTCCGTGCATACAGAGAAACCATTCCGCCACACAAGGAAATCGAGTGCACTGTAGCTGATTCCTCCTTTATTGGCCCTTTCATATCTTGGGAGCTGGAAATGCTTGGGCTGTGGCTCGATTGCCTGGGTGTTTGCTTGCACTCGTGTGCGTTTTACTTCGATCCAAGCATTTAGGGGGAAATAAGGGGGGAAATTCTAGCGCCACGGCTGAGGGATACTGCCTCACGTACAAATCAAATCAAAATGGATGAATATTGAATAAAATGTAAGCAATATTTGAAAACTGTCAGCATGTATGGACTATGGACATAATTAAATATGTCAGTCGGATGAAATGAGGTACTTGCATTTAGCGGTTGAATATTGAATAAAGTCTTGTGGAGTATTCCAACCGCGGATGAAACCTGCCTCTACTGCTTTCTTAATGTATGCATTATGCGATTTCCGAGCAGTATTCGCCGTGAATCCGTATATTTGGAAATGTCGAAATAGGTACTCTTACCGCAGAATGGGGACTTCTTTGCGCCCCCGATCCAATTATCGGTATACGATATTTTCTCGGCTTAATTCGCAGCGCTAAATCTCTGCGGCGGTAAACTGCAGCACTGCGGCGGTAAAACTCCGCGCGACCCGCAGTGCGACAGCAAAACTCGTAGTCAGCACCGCGGGCGCACGGCGAGAAAGCTCAAAACGTGGAGACAACTGTAATATGGCAAGCGCAATAGTCACGACGCGGGTATGGGCTCACACACCACGTGCGGCTGTCCCTAGCAGGCGTCGGATCGCGCCTGCCTTGCTTGCCTGCCCCGCTCCCCGTGTGCTATGGCTGCGGAGAGGTGAGCGGCGGTCCGTCTACCGCGCCATCTCTCCCTGCCGGGCCACCGACGACGACAAAGATGGGGAGAAGAGCGGAGAGGAAGAGGAGGTATTGCCATTTACCCACACATTGCTGTATTTACCACCAGAAAATCACACACAGGGCGGGCGAAACTCTTGACCCCTTGTCGTTTCTCGCGTTCCGTGTCAACTTGTCCGTCGACGGCGGCGGAGGTGACCGGCATAAAACCCTATTAACATAAAACCCTAGTTTGTAATATTGTGCTGGAATCAATGACACGTAGCACAGCGCACATCTAGGACACGTACATGTAAACTTTTCTGACGACTCATGAAGCGCTGTTATTATCTTTGGTAGGATTGGGAGGGCTTGACCGAAGAGGAAGACTGGACGGTAGGGGCCTCCAATGCGGAACGGCGTCGACCGACCCACGGCGGCCGCTTTCCGGGATTTTCCGAATATTCCCTTTTCGCCATTTTCTGTATTTGCCGCATCGACACTGTTTTATGTACTGTCGTTATTGATATTTCATTTCTAACTACAGTGTGGTTCGATACCGTGGTTAGCTCTTCGTTGCGTTTTGTCCTGTTCTACCTCCCGTCCTCCGACTGCGGCTGACTGACTCTTGATATTATCACGATAGGTGCCGGGCGGCTCTAACGATTCCCTGAGTTCCAACACTCCGCTCGGCCGCGCCATCCGTTCCGCTTGTGACGAGCTGGACGAGCTGGGTAGAATGGTAACCCCCTTCACTGCGCCCCCCCCCTCGACAGCACGTTGAAGAAAGTGATCAGAACATTCGCCACGGCTGCGAGTTCATTGCAATCTGTGAGCGTGAGTGAGCGTGGTCATCATATTCTTTCGTTTTTGACTGTCTCCTTGATTTCATTTCCATTTGCTTAATACTCCCCCCTCTTTGGCTGTGCTCCGGACTCGCCCACCCGCCACAGATGAAACGGAAAAGTCTCACCAGTGAAGAATGATATTAAGGACTTAGACCTGATATTTAGATCCTCTCACTTCAGAATATCTTGCAATTGACCAAGTTCATGATATGTAAATAAATAGAGTACATGTGATTATTCAATCATACCATATCATATGTATCATATCAAATATTATTTAATGCATGTCATATCACCATTATGCTTCCCATATCATATCGAGGAATCGATGTTATTTATTCATTCTTTATTCATTTTATTGAAGAAATGATCAATTTAATGATTTGTTATTCATTCGCTGATCGATTCACAATTCATAGGCGGAAAAAAAAATATGCGAAGCCCTTCAGTCTACTCCCTCCCCCCCCCCCCCAAGCCTCTGAACAAGTCCACTATGACCGCGTCAAGTGCGTGACTCTGTGTCCATCTGCTTGCCCCGCAGGAGGCGGACGTGCAGTCTCAGGCGGAGGAGCTGCTGCGCAAGCTCGGCTACAAAGGCGACTCCCTCACTCGGCCTTCGCCCGGCGCGGAGGGAACGGAGGAGAGCAGCAGCGGTGGAAAGTAATGAGCTCGAGCCCCGTCGGACTCTTTGTTCATATATAACAATCTTACAGCATTTTTCTGCCAACCCACCCCGTCGACACTGTGCGTCTCGTCGGAATGAATAGCCCTTTTTCATTCGTTATTTCAGAAAGAAATTCAAAAATGTATCTGTCGATTTAAAACAAAACAATCGCGAGCCAATAAATGATGAATAAATTTCTACCGTATTTTTCGGCCCGTCTGCCGGCTCTCAAGCATGCGTCACACCACTGCCGCCGAATTCCACAACCGGCTGCATCACACACGCTGATGGCAGGATAAGGGGTCGCGCAGAAGTCAGGAGGCCGTCGCAGCTACTCGGCCCGCCGCCCAAAAGGCTTCGGGAAGGTAATCTGTAAAGCACCTCAAAAGGCGACGGAGCCTCATCCGTAGTCGAATCCTCCCACGCGCGTCTGCTGACCACTGCGGACGCGTACGTGATAGGCAGCGTCGCCTGCGATCGCGACTTTGCCGCGACAGGAAGCGGCGGTAAATGCAGCCGCGTCGTCATCGCGTCGGTGGGCGCCACACGACCAGACTTATCGTTATTGGCGTAGTCGCGATCGTGGCCCATTAACGACGCTCGTCGACTGCCACGAAGAACAAATGTTCGTACTATCTCGAGCGTCGCCCGCGGCCACTCCCGCACGCTGCGGCTCGCGGTGTCAATGCGCCCGCCCGCGCTCCGTCTCGCAACGCGTCCCTGCCCTATTCCCCCTGTCTCGAGGTCGTAATACGAGCAGCGCGCAGCACGGCCGCCGTCGACCTCCTCCGAAACCGTAGACAGCTTTGCGCGCGGTACAAACTCAGAACGCGAACGCATCAGCTTGCGCCCCTCGTTCCCGTCGATCGCATCCTCTGTATCCAGTGGCCGTCGGGCCGCGTCTAGCATGAAGCTCGATTGCACGCCACCAGATGCCGCAGAAACATTTCTGTAAGGACTTCTTTTTACGGAGGCGGTACGTGAAGCTGGCGGAGACGAGGTATTGACCAGGGACGATGAGGCGACGGCGGCGTTGGAGGATGAGCGAGACCCACTAGCGATGCGACCGTCAATGATTTTGGCTTGACGCAGTATAATGTGCTGGTCCAACAGGGAGCTCTTCCACTGTTGAAGCTCTCGGCCTGATGCGTTACTGATTCGCAACACGAGTGCGATCAGCTCGCCCTGTCCCTCAACTGGCGTATGTGCCAGCAGCGGCAGCAGCGCACGTATCTTATCGCCCGCGACTTGACAGTTGAGCGTAGCGCCCAGCTCGAGACACTTTCGCACTAATGCCTCAGCCTGCTCGCTGCCCCCCGCCCTCTTTTCGGTGTCTAGCAACCAAAACGGGACGACGTCGTCGATCGACGCGTGAAACGCCGCGCGTAACTCCTCCGTGCGCCGTTGCTCGCCATCCACCACAGCACACCGCCCACCGTGCTCGAGGTCTTCCGCCGCCTCCGTGTAGATGCGCACGTCACAAGACGCACAAAACTCCTGGAACGTCCATGCACGCTGGTGGTACCGTGAACCGTCCAGCTCCACCGTGCGCAACGCGACGGTACAGCGGGCTGCGGCGTACACGGCCATCATACGTGCCAGTATCGTGTACTTAAGGCCACAGTCCAGCTGCGGGACGCTCAGGCGGTCCAGCCACACGTACTTAGCGCGAGACCGCGGCAGCGCATCCAAAAGGCAGCGGATCTGGTACTCATTCATGTTCAGAGTGGTGCCCGCCGACAGCTGGCGCTCACAGGGCTGCCAGCGATAGCTTATAGCCACCGCATCCTGCATTCGGTGCAGCGTTGCCTTGTAGCGAGGTAAATGGAGCGGCGCCGGGGCTCCCTCGAGCGAGCACTGCAGCGCGTGACGCAGTGACGAAACCTTGACAATGAGGCCGAAACCCGGTTCGGAAGCGATGGAGTCAAAGTCTGACGTCGCCTCGCGAGTGGCTATCAGAAGGACCAGCGCTACCCCTCGGACGATGAACACTAACAGGCACTCCCAGAGCGGCACACGCGTGAGGACTCTCTGCGACCACAGCAGGAGGCACACGAGTAGCAGCACCTCTCGCCGTTGATTGGCGCTAGTAGTATCCGAAGTAGTGTCGCCGATACGACTGGACCACCAACTACTCTCACCGCTTTTCGACAACCTGTTAGAGAGAGCCGTGAGCCAAGTCGGAGTGGCGGTTGAGTCGCTTACGTCCTTACGCCAACGGCGTATGCTCGACACCCTTCGTAATATGAGGGTCCAACTCGACGACAGAGACGCGGAGCAAGACGAGTCATCCCCGCCACAGCCGCTCTTAATTAGCAGCAGCAGAAGATGCCCATGCAGCTGCCATAACAAATCTTGTGGCACAAAGCTTAGCCACAGCATACCGAGCAGGTACAAAATCGTCGCCAACTGTATAATAAGCAGAGCGACTGTCTCGCTAGGTGTCGCTTCCATGCGCATTACCCGAGTCTGTTGGTGGGCGATCTGGTACAGGCACGACACGTGGCCGCAAATTGAGAGGTACGGCAGGACGGCCAACCTCTGCACCCGTTTGCAGCCAGTCTTTGTCGCAGCTAGCTCCATGGCGTGCCCCCAAACAACCGGTGGAACGGTATGTAGCGGAATGGTAGTTATTGCAAGAAGGAGGAGGTTGAGGGTCATCAGACTGATGGCGAAGGTGGACCCGACGTAGCAAAGACTCACGGACTGACACATATCTATCACGCCGGGGTCGTCATACGCCGTCGTCAAGACGGCGAACCCGCTGACCACGGTGTGAACGGTAGTGACAAAGGTGCAGGGAAGTAATAGACTACCGACGATAACATTGCTGGATCGAAGCGAGCGAATAGTTTCCTTGAACAGGTCGCGCGACGCGGCAGCGACCCACAAATCGGCGCGGGTTTTAAGCCGCAGCGCACTTGTGAGCCACGCCGGGAGTTTATGACGCTGATATCCCAGGATACGCCACGTCCGGTAAGCCGCGTGAGCTGTAATCGTGATAAAGACCATAATCACGGCAGGAGTACGAATGGCGATAATTCGGTGGATGTCGTCCAGGCAGCGTCCCTCGGCTACTGCCTCTCGACTGCCAACATCGCGGAAGGGGCAGCGCGACAGCGCACACACAACGATGTCGAAGACAAACACAAGCAGCAGCCCAGCCAATAGAACCCAAAGAGTCATCCGAAAGCACGGCATGTTTAGTCCGTGCCCAGGTGTTTGGACAGAGCGCTCATGAGAGAGTGCTCGCAAAGCTTTTTGGTTTGGGTTAGCTTGGCTTGAAATCCTGGAAACGAGACGCACGTTTTTGGTGGGCGTGTTAATAGTTGGTGCCATGATATTATAAATTGCAATCTTTGTCAAGCGGTTGATACTCTGTTGCTGCACAGCCACTCGACCTATGCTCTTGACTGATTCCTACTCCGCAACTGCCATATAACTGTGGATGCATCGGTGATTAATAAGTCGGGGCTGAGCGCAGGCTTTGCCGAGCTTGCTCGTGAGTGTTGAGCGCGTGCGACGGGTGCTTCGGATTAGGCGCTGGCCCGGGCATATTATTGATGATGTATTTTCTTTTTTTAAAGAAAGTATCCGTAATCACCCTCCTAACCTCGTAATCCTGATGTACGGATAGCTTTCGCGATTTTTCAGTACTACCACACCTGTATACATACCACTTGTAGGGCATTATTTCCGCGTAAGGGTACCTTTGCCTGTCCATAGTAAACATAAAATCGTCGTCATCATCAATTTATATATATATCGTTCGTAAAGAAAATTTCCTACGGGTACAGGTATCGGAAGATTTGAAATTTATATTTACCGAATTCATGCAACGTCTTTCTGCTGCTCTTCATGGCACTCTGGGTTCTTATCTCCGCGACGCTTTTCAGCAGGGCAGTGCTGACGCTGTGGCATGCCTTCCTGTTCCTCGGGCTTTCCTCCTTTCTTCTTATTTTTTGCTTGGTGGCCTCCACTGCTTTTTCTTGTAAGAAATTTCTTTTTTTTTTAATTTATATTTACCGGCAATTTTACCTGCTTTTATTTTGGCATTTTCACTTGAAGTACCCAAATTTCTTACAAGAAAAGCAGCGTCAGCCCGAGGAACAGGAAGGCATGCCGCAGCATCAGCACTGCCCTCCTGCAAGGCATCGCGGAGATAGGAACCCAGAGTACTTTCACTCAGCACTTTTCCTGCTTTCCTAACAATCGAAGTAAGTACCAATCATAATTAATAACCAATTATTTTGATACACTTTTTTTTTTCATCGCGCCCCCGGGATATGGGATTGGCAGGTAACCCGCACCGGCACCCTCTATAGAGGCAGCATTTTGCAAGCATGACAGAGAGCAAAATGTCCCCCTTACCCTTCATGGCGCCACCCATTTTACAGGAAATGGGAGGTTTTTCCAGTTATGGCGCCAAGCCCTCCCTCATACTTCTTTCTTTGTAGTAATGTAGTTCATGTATCGCACTCCCGAAATGTTTTGCTCCGTGAGATGGGCCTTGGTCCTTCTCGCATTTCTCGAATGGGTCGACGCCCGGACGGGTAGGGCATACCTTTCATGGTCAGTGCCGGGAATGCATTCATGTTTGTTTGCATGTCATTGAAAGGTTTTACTTGGTGAAACTCCAACACTCGCCTCGTGTGGGGTTAGCGCAGTACGGTACGGTTCTCGTAATGCACTCACACGAGCGTCGCCTACCCGGGAGCATGATCGATGATGAGTTGAGGTTTGTTTCGAACTTCTGCTCTCAGTCATGCTTGCAAACCGCCGCATGTAGAGGGTGACGGTGCGGGTTCCGTGCCAGTCCCATATCAACCGGGGGCGCAAAAAAAAAAAAAAAACTGAGAGCAGTTTTGATACACTTCTCCACAAAAGCATGGACTAGATTTCGTACCTTCGCATGTCAAGAATGTAAACAATTATGCTTAGATTTTACTCCGGAGTTCAAAACCCCACAAATAGATTTTCGGTAAGTGATTCTATTTTCTGCGATATTCCGGCAAAGCTGGGCCGCAGTGCCAAGCAACACCCGTCGAGTTCGGGTCACCTCACGAGGCAATTCTTGCGGGGTTTATTTGTCGATATACGTTCGGTAACCAATTCTTAATTCCTATTGACTTGCAAGCCCAATCCCCGACGTGTGCCACGTATGGGACGGGTGTGGTTGGCACAAGCACATACCCAAGCATTCCAAACATCTCTGTCAATGTGATGCGTCCTAGACGGCCAAGTTGGACCTCGCCAAAGCCAATCGCCCTCGCCCATTTATTGTGAGTATTGTTTATCTAGACATGTATCATGTGCGTATTTACTCCCATGTTTTCCAAATGTATCACCCGTGCGTGCGGCGTGAACTTCAATGCTCCATTCGCACACCCGCAAGCCAAACCTCGCGCGTTGAGCAATGCATCCACGCTTGCAAATCTCTCGAACAAGTCATAGAGTTAAGTGGCTAACTAAGCAATAAGCATATTGGTATGTACGATCTAACTAGCGTTTGCGCAGTGCCCGAGCGTGGCGCTCATTACGACGTATGTATTTACGATGATTTCTAGGGAATCTATGATAAGGCTAGGGATCGGCCATCGATACATCGTCGACAATATCATTCTCACCCGTTGATGGTGCCATCGATTTGATATGTTGTGACATCGACATGATGACAAGAGTGCCAATATTCAATGCCATGAATTATCAAAGCAATTAGAAGATATCGATTGTCAAAGCCCGATGTGCTGATATATCGTCCGAAATATCGATGCATCGGCGATAATATCGGGTTGATGACGTGCCATCGATGTCAACATCCGAGAAAATCGGCACCATCAATATTAACAAACCGATATATCAATATATATCATCAACATCGGCATTTTAAAACATCACTAAAATCAACATCGACAAAATTCACTTGATCCCTAGCCTTAATCTATGAGCATAATTTGACAACCTCCACCGACAACACTCGCCTTAAGCTTTGGTCTAGCCATACCGAATGACGGCTAAATGCTTGCTTCGCGGCTCTACTGCACTTGAGTGGAACACGGGCGTCATCGTTCTTTACGTGGTGAGGGGCGCGTCTTCTTGTCTAGCTACTATTGTTGTAAATATGATACGTGTCTAGAATTTTGTGAAAGAGTGAACTACGTCCATGTATGCTTGATACCATGTCTATCCTCTCGCGTGCTAACGTTGAAGATGAACACAGAGACCCCCGGCCTAAAACCACATCCCTAAGACCTAACCGACAATGTTGAGAAGGCCTTGAGCAGTTAAATCGGCTTTGATGGTAAAACATGGTTTCAATATTGCCACGCACGGACCACTCATTATTTTGTTTAATATATCCCTCTACGTCAAATTGTAATTGAAACTGTTTACGACATGTACCGGTTGTCAACCGGTTGTTGTCTCCACGCCTCCCAAGTATGCCATTTGCTAGGAAACTTTTGAGTTAGATAGGGCTAGACAGCTTGCCGCTTGTATCCAACCTCTCCGTACGATGTAGAAGTTGTTGTGATTTACTCCCTCCCCTAGGAGATGTTGTATAGTATGTGAGCTGCGTCCTTGAAGGGTTAGGTGTGTGTGTGTGTGTGTGTGTGTGTGTGTGTGTGTGTGTGTGCGTGTGTGTGTGTGTGTGTCCGCGTTCGTGAAGTTGGGTGGGTATTCTTGTGTGTTTTGATGAGGTAGATGAGCAGCAGGTGATGTAGACATTGGACGGAGTGGAGGTGGAACTGGGAGAGAATGCGAGTAGTTTCGATGCGTGTTTTCGAGATGATTATATCCGGGGGGTATGTGCGGAGGGTGAGTAGTGATGTGACGCTCGCAATAGTGGACGCGTGAGGGGTGCCCGTGCGGCTCACAATGATGGTGAGGATGTCTATTTCAGTGTTGGCCAGTGATGGCGGAGGGCGGTTGCGATGCGTGTGAACTTGGCGCGGATGAAACGGCGGTGTGGGAGAGGTTGTGGTATATGCAATATTTCCATTCTTCTATCTGGATTTTTTTATTCGAGGAATAGCGGCGGCAGTGACCGTTCGAGTGACCGGCGATTCTGAGTTCCAAGAGGCATATAAAGTCAGGTTTGTGAGCGGAAGGGCGGAGCGAGGAAAGTGGGAGGTCCTATGGGAGGATAGCATAGCAGGATGCGAGGGAGTCAAGGGAGTGTCCTTTGCCATCGTCGACCATACGGGTGGGCATATATGTGACGAGTACATTCTTGCAACAACACATTGAATGACATTGTACAAGTACTCGTTGTTAATTTGATCCGTGCTTTTCCATCGGAAGAACGCGCAACGTGGGTACGTCGCTACTGAAATTTAGCAACATGATAATTATGCGTATTGTATTGCCATTACCTCCCGGTGCGTTAATCTAACTTGTCAGACGACGCGCTCGTATGATTTCCCAACAGATACAAGCCGCGTCGCTAGTTTGTTCACACCGTTACGAGAACCCTAGCACCTAGCACAAGGACCAAGCAAGAGCATGTGCAAGCTATCTAGGCTAGATATTTTTAAGCTTAGTGCAGTAAAGGGAGTTGACATAGCACTTTAACGATTCAATTACATTATATTGTTATACATTAGACTGACCGACATCTTTGCATTTCCTCTCTCCATCCGGACGCCCGCCGGCGGCGCAACGGCGGCGACCCCGTAGGGGGGTGCGCTCGCAGGCCCGTCGGCATCCCCTCACCTCCCCGTGGTGGGCGCTGCAAACCTCGTAGCCATGCCAAGCTTGGCACGGTAGGGGGCTAAGAGGGCCGACAGCGCGATCGCGGGATTAGCATCTGTCGGGAAAGCCGTGTACAAAGGGCTTTTGAATAAACAATTTCTGTGCAATACCGGCGCCAAGATCTCCCGCTCGGGCCGTCCGATACGTTTTCCCGTGGTCAGATACTATTGGATACAATCCTACTTTGGGGGGTGGGACATGTACCTCAGGAGCGTCTGCTAGCGAGGAGGGTACGACCGGATCAACGGTAGGACGCGGGTGTTGGAGTTGGTGATGGTCACCCGGGAAGCAACGCCAGGAAAGGGCGCTCGCTAGCCGTTGACCAACCATGTGCCAACCGAACCTTCCCGTGGGGCGAGGCACGACATGGCACAAGCCGGTGGTCGGTCGAAAGCGGAGGAGCAGCTAGATGAGGCGGCGGCGATCCTCAGGATCGGCCGCCGCCGGAAAGCCTTGAACGGAGAGCTTTTTGGAAACTAAAAATAATGTCCGTACACGGCGTCGAGCAAGTCGGGAAGCAGCACCATGATAAGGCGCTCACGGGCACACTACTACGTCGCCATGCTACATCTCATGGGGGGAGGAGTACGCTTGGGCGGCAAGGAGGATGGTCGCGACGGGGGGAGTGACACGATCTGGCGACGACGACCCTCCGGGTCGGCGCCGCCAGAAAACCCCGCACGGAGGGTTTCGATTAGTTTCCGTGCACCCGCGGCCCGAAGGATCCGGCTACGGTGACATGCCCTTCGCCCTTTTCGACACCCACTACCATTCAACCATTGACATACCTAAGTCTTAGAGAGTGTGGGCCCGGGGTGAGCGCGGAGGCCCACAATCGAAAAAGGTTACTTGGTGAGCGCGCGATAAGAGGGGGGAGGGTACGGGCGCATGTGAGACAACCATATAGAGGATAGACCGGGGAAATGAGCGGGAAATATCTAGGCTCGGAGGCATGAGCGCTTTCTTTTCCCTCTGTCTGTGAGTCTCGGTCTCTCCCACCTACACTCGAGGTGACAGGGGAGCGGGCCGTGCATCGTGAATGTACCTACCTCTTCTTGCGTGGACAGCCTAGCCGTAAGCTATGTGATCGCCAACTTGGACCTTTATAATTGAGGAGCATATTGGGAAATACATTTACATATTACGGCTGCCAACGACATTAGGTTTACCCCCGATGTTTCACGTCAGCAATCTAAGACCATGTTGTGCATCTTCGCTACGACCTTCTGTCCCGTTGACAGTTCTAGAAGGAGATGATGAGGAGTTCGACGTGTCTCAAATCTCTGATGTGTGCATTAAGTCGTTAACTGGACGAAGAGGCATACATTTACTCATCATGACCCACTTCACTGGTGACGACATTCCATATGTATAGCACCGGTTGAACGAGGTCCATCGGACTACGGCGTTAAAAGATTTATTGGAAACGCCCCAATGGCACGATTTTGCCAAGAGAGAGGCCTACATCGACTTCATGCACGCTCATCCAGTGCCTATACATGAGTCCTAGTAAATGCTTCAATAAAGGAGACAAGACAACCATGTAGGTCGTCTACCCGGCTGGTGTCATTAATCTGTCAAGAGGGGAGGGTGCGAGTGTGACGAGTACAATCATGCAAAAACACATTTCCGGAGATTGTATATGTACTCGTTACTAATTTGATCCATGCTTTTCCATCGGAAGGATGCACAACGTGGGTACGTCGCTACTGTGATTTAGTTTAAGGATAATTATGCGTAATGTAGTGCCAATGCATCTAGGTGCGTAAATGTACGCAATATTAATCTAACTAGCTAGACGACGCGTTGGTATGACTTCCCGAAACACACAAGCCGCGTCGCTAGTTTGTTCACACCGTTACGAAAACCCTAAGACCTTGCATGAGGACCTAGCAAAAGCAAGTGCAAGCTAGTTAGGATGGAGCAATTTAAGCGTAGCGCAGTAGAGGGAGGTGACGGAACTTTTTGAAATTTCATGTACTCAATTACATTCGATTGTTAAACATTAAACAATCAGACATCTTTGCATTTTCTCTCTCCATTTGCAATTGTTGTAAGTAATACCTTCTGCTTATTAGTTGCATATAGCAACTGTAAGCTATTCTATACATATGATAAATACATGTCTAGATCGGACATGCCGATATACCCTGTTTGATTCGGTACAAAGCTGTCGCTACGCTATAGCTCTCTCACTTTTGTTGTCCCGACACCACGCCTCGGGCAGGCTGTCTCTGTGACTGTCCTATTTGCGTGATTGTGACTGTGACTACGTATGCGTTAGTTACCTTCCATATTAAACGTGTTTGCACGGTTCAACACGTTATGGGCCCCCGCCTCAAGTCACTCACGCGCGACAACTTTGTTCGGCGAGTTGTGATCGACAACTCTCTCGCAGAAGGTAAGTTAACCTATAACATAGTACTTTCACCTTGTAGTCGGCGGTATCGCCAATATAAACTGCGCTTTAACACCCACTACACCACCCCACCTAAGTCAGCTGCCCGAGGACATCCGACAACCATCCACACCGACGCACTCGTCACGTGTGGACAAGGTGCATACATGTCCAAGCTAGAGAAGGGGGGGGGGGGGGGGGGGGGGTGCGCACCGGTGGGTTAATACGCATACACAGGGTGCACGACAACCCTACCTTGAATTAGTATATTATACCACCTATTTCTAGCGAGACAACAATCAGCGCGACACTCCACCTCCTGTGGTCGTGGCCGCAACTCGTACCCCACAATGGGTGGAGGACACATAAAAGGTACTTTGAGACGCCCCGGGGCATCGGGCCGAGGGGCCGTCGGGCAACATGCCGTCTCTCTGGAACCGTTGTTAGGCACGAGTGCGGCTAGTGGTTCTTACCCTTGCATGTCGCTACATGTTGGCGCCGCCGGTCCCGATGGCACCGAAACATCACGTAACGGGTAGGGCCAATCCTCCCGTCAAAGCCCTCGGGGCTACCCACCCCCCCCGGATGCACTCTCGCTCGGACTCGAGCAAATGGCCTTGATGAAGGCCCGTTTGGACGCATAGGCGACATAAACATCCTCTTTGCACCACCACGACGCTCTGCGCGACGCACCTCCATTCTAGACCCAGCCCCCAATTCAGCTATCACCCCCACCGCCACACCCGTAATTCAACCCTCACGAGCCCCCACCAGTTCCCCACTTAATTTTTGGCCATGCCTACAAGCAACGCTCCCCTGGCGCCCCACCACCCCGGTACGGCGGCCCACATGCCCCGACTGGCCATCCCTACAACTCACGTGGCCAGCAACCATTTCATGCCGGCCCACCGATCTCCAACACACATCGTGGAGGCAATGGTGGACGCGGGGGCCGCCGTCCCACCATCGACCATGTGGTCATCGGCCGCGCTGTCAACTAAGACACCGGCTTCGACAAGGAGTCACTCGACCGCTCCAGAGAGATGACGGTTCCACCATGGGACCCAACACTGACTTCAAGCCGTGGAAGCGGAACTTCCTCACCTTCATGTTTCTGAAAGCTGCGTATTTCATCCCACAGCTCGCTCTACGAGAGTCGAGAGTCTAGCTCGACGAAGCTACACATACCTACACGTACGCTCTGTTGTTGCACGCCACAAGCGAAAACGAGCGCGCTAACCAGGCTGTCAAGTGCATCTATGTTGCTCACCCGGACTGCGCCGCTTCCGCTTGGGACATCCTGTGCGAACGTCTAGATGGGCGCTCCTTCGCACGCTCCCTTTCCCTACTTGACAACCTCATGCTTCGCCAGCGCCCGGGCCATTCGCTTATCGAGTACGTCCACTGCATGTGTCAAACCTTTGACGAATGCAATGAGCCATGCGAGATGATAGACGGCTGCGCTGCCATCCATCCTCACAGCCCGGGCCTCCTCACGCTACGTGGCATCTCTAGCACCGGCCACTTCGGCCAGGCCAAACCGTGTGTCATCAACTTTTCGACACCGATTACCTTCTCTCCGCGGACGAAGTGATGGCGAGCATTCTCCACATGGCACAAAACATGGACGAGGAGCTCCCGGCTCCGGCCATGCCAGCCCCTGATGGCCCCACCCCTCCCATCTTTGCGTTTGTAGTTGCTGGCCGCGGTTCCAACAGCGGACGTGGACACAACCCGCGTGGCGCCCACGGCGGTCGTGGCATGCCCAACAAGTGCAGCGCATGTGGCAGCTTGAACCACATCTTGTCATCGTGCGCATCATCCGATGACGAACTTCTGAAGTGGACCGTCGCCAAACGCAAGATGATCATCCAAACGTATGGCACCCATGGCGGCTTTGCCTCTGCACACGCTGCCATGCTAAGCGACGTCTCGACCGACGACCTTGACGCCATGCCCACTCTCGAGGAATGCACTGATGAATATGATGACACCGAGGTGAGTGTCCCCTTCAGCTCTCTAGCGTTATCATCTTCCCTCGCCCATGGTCGTGACCTCTCTCAGTTTTGGGTGGTAGACTCCGCGTGCTCGGTCAACTCAACCGCGTTTCGAAGTGACTTCGTTACATTCGCCTCGCCCTCCGCTCCCTCTCGGTGGGGTCGGTGTTGATGTTAAGGGCAGTGGCACAGTGCGGATTTCCATTCAGTTGGCGTATGGTCAGACCATTCACCGCACCGTCCATGCGTTGTACACCACTGACCTTTCATCTCGCTATGCTCAGCGCATTGGTCGCCTTTTCAACGTCAGTTGCATGCAATCGCATAGCGGCTGTGAATTCATTTTTCCTACTGACTCTGACACTTGCTTGATCAGGGTGCCCACATGAATGGGTGTGCTAAAGCAGTCCGGCAATGGTATCTACCCCTTGCCCCATCAGCCAGAGCTTGCCCCAAGCCTCACATCGGCCTCGTCGCGTGGTGCCGGCCCCCGTGTTGCCCTCACTGCCAAGTGCGACCCAGTATTGTGACACCGCCGGTTTGGACACCTTAATATGCAAAGCTTGTAGGCCCAGCACACCAACGGTGTCCCAACCAACCCAACATTAGGTGGCTCTGTAAAAACATGTTTTTTGCGATTCATGCTTGTTCCACAAGGCCACTTCTACACCCCGTAACACTATTGCTTGCACAAAACCATCCCGCCCCTGCTCAACCTATCCTCAAACATTTGAGGTCATGTGAATGTCCCATCCCCACATGGCCTCCGGTATTGCATGCTCGTCATCGATCACCACACACACTGCATGTGGGTGCGGTTATTGAAGACCAAAGACGATACACATGCTCGGAGTTGTAAAACATCATGTTGGAGCTGCGCCACTTGCATGCACACCATCACTCTCAGTCATGCAACTTCTCCCCAATCACTAAGATTGACTCGGACTCTATCTTTGAGGTTGCTTCGACTAGGGAGATGTGTGCTCGCATGGGCGTCGGTGCACAATTTTCGGCCCCCTATGCCCACCACATGCTCGGCAAAGCCGAACGCTCATGGCGCACAATCTGGGACAACGCATCTACGATGCTCCACATCATGGCCGTCCCAAACTTCATGTGGTCGTGCGTTGTCGGCACGGTTGTGTACCTGCACAACCGTACCTACAACCACTCGGTCGGTCTCACCGGTGGCGTCCCGCTCACTCTCCTTACGTCATCGGCGCCCGACGCCTCCCAGTTCCGCGTCTTCGGGTGCACCGTTTTCGCCAAGGTGCCCGACAAGTTGCGTCGCAAACTCAGCGAAAAAGCGTTTCGTGGCGTCATGGTTGGCTACCCCCATTGCGCCCCATGTTACCGCATCTACAACCCAGAGACCCGTCGCATCACTACATCATTCCATGTTGTTTTCCAAGAGAACACCCCACGCTTCGGCGCACGCCTCCCGGTTGACTAGATCATCGCGACACCTCAGATGCCGACGAACCCCAAGATACCTCGCTCACATCCCACCCTCTCGACACCATTCCCACTACTTCTACCCCACTCCTCGAGCCCGAGTCCACTCCGGCAACCGACCGCGCATCCCGCCTCCGGTCTCACCCCCTCCGCTACGGGGAACTCGTGGCCCACATGTCCGACTACCCGCCGGTACTTGTCACGGCGTGCTGTGACCCTAAACAAAGCAAGGCCAAAGAAGACATTTTCGAACAATCCTCCGTGCCCGGCCTGATTCCTTGCCCACATCACATCCTAGCAGGCGCGACACATGATGCCATTGCTCTCCTTTCCGCCCGAGACTGTGTGGAACCGAAAACCTACCGGGTTGCTCTCTCCAGCGCCCAAGCACCAAAATGGCAAGTTGCTATGCAGCAAGAGTACTCCTCCCTCATGGACAACGGCACATGGGAACTCGTCGACCTTCCCTTCGACTGCATGGTCGTGAATATCAAGTCCGACACCATGGCGGCCGCCGGCGGCGCAGCGGCGGCCCCGGAGGGGGGTGCGCTCGCAAGCCCGTCGGCACCTACCTTTACCTCCACGCGGTGGGCGTTGGTAACCCCGTAGCCGTGCCATGCTTGGCACGGTAGGGGGCTAAACGAGGTACCGCCAGCTGCGATCCGCCGGATCAACAATTGTCGGGAAGCCATGTACGGAGGGTTTTGGAAAAACATAGTATCCGTACACCAGCACCGGGATCTCCCGCTCGGCCAGTCCGATATGTTTTTTCAGCAACTAAATTCTCACAGATACTCTCCCGTCACGGCGGGAACGATGTCTGCGGATTTTTTTTGGCGAGGAAGGGTACGGACGGATCAGCGGTGGGACGAGGGTGTTGGAGATGGCGGTGGATAGCTGGGAAGCAGCTCTAGGGCACGGCGCTCGCTAGCAGCCGCCAGCCATGCGAGAGTTTTAAGTCTACCTTGGGGGCGAGGCTTGAAGCTACGCAGGACGGAGGTGGGTCGTGGTTGGAGGAGCGGCACGGTCTGGTTTAGGGTTTTATGGTTTAGGGTTTTAGGGTTTGGGTTTTTACCGGAAAAACCCGGTACGGGGGGCTTTTGGAAAAATATTCCCTTACCCAACATCTTTTGTGGTTCGGCGACTCGATCCCCGTGTCCGACCCACCCCTCCCCTAGTCGGTACCCGGTTATCGACAGGCTGCCTCGGGCAGTGTGCCTAGTTTTATCGTAACAACACACTGCTCGTAAAGGCGGCCCCCTAACAACGTAAACCACCGTAGGAGGGTACGGCCGGCCACATGGCGATCAGATGGGTGTTGGAAATGAACAAGGACATGGGACAAGAGAACATCTGGCACGGGGGCATGAGAGCCAGCCGGACACCGTTTGGAGCTTAGTTATTTTCTCTGACGAAGGAGGAGGGAAGACTTGGCTAGGTGGCGAAGTGCAGGGAGTGGATCCGGATCCTACCGAGCAAACATGCTCTAACTTCAAACCCCGAAATTGCAGCGAAATATGCACGAATAGCACGCGCATGGTCTCGGATCTACTCGGATTCGTGGGTTCGAACCCTAGTTTTCTTGGCCGGATCCACTCCTTGGCGAAGTGCGTCGGGAAGAGCAACTACTACCTCGGGCGGGGAAGAGCACGGATCGAGACAGGACCGAAGAAAATCTAAGCGAGGGGGTTTTTCACATGCCTTTCCCCCTAGCTCCGGCACGACCGGAGTCGCACGGTACCCGAGGCCATGCACGTTCGCCTCGACCAGCTCAAGCTGACCAGCCTCGATGATCAGCATCCCCGCAGCGGCTAAAGCAGGCCGCGTATCGTGGAGACTAGCGACACTTTTTTTTTCATACTGAATCCAAAGCAATTACGTATAGATCAGAAGAAGAAAAACTGGTTACGTGTATGTGGTATCGTCACTGCCAATGGAAAGGTTGGGATTAGTGGTTCACGGTCTATCCCCTAGCTAAATAAGTCTACTATGCACAAGCAAGGGGGGGGGGGGGGGGGGGGGGGGGGGGGGGGGCAGAGACAAGAGCCGGTTAATTCTGGTATTGTTGTAAACAGTTTCATTTCATTTCAATTCTGACACCATGGGCGACGTCTCCCACTTCAAAGTACGGCTCGTTGCCAAAGGTTGCAGCCAACGCGTTGGCCTCGACTATACGGAAACATTCTCCTTATTCATCCGCATGGCCAGCCTTCGCATGTTATTCGCCATTGCGGCCGCACGCGATCTTGACATGTGTCAACTTGATATCGACACTGCGTTCCTCTACGCTCCCATCAAAGGGGACGTGTACATCCGCCAACCCCTTAGCTTCTCCGATGGCACGTCTAAGGTGTGTCATCTCAAACGCTGCCTCTACGGACTCAAACAGTCCCCAAGGGAGTTCACCATGCTTCTTCGTGCGTTACTTGTCGACAACGGGTGGCAACAATGCATCTCGGACCCATGCATTTACATCTTCCGCGATGGTCACGTTTTCGCTATGATCGCAGTGTACGTGGACGACATTCCCGCAGCCTACAATGATGCTAATTGGTTTACCTCGTTTAAGACTCCACTTGGTGCCCGGTTCAAAATCAAAGACTTGGGTGACCTCTCACAGTTCCTCGGCATGCACATCACCCGCAATCGCTCAGCCCGCACCCTTTCTCAAGACCAGTCTAAATACCTACGCGACATCCTCGCCAAGTACGGCATGATTGTAAGCCATCGTCTCTCCCAATGAACCCCGGCTTCCTACCCGGCCTCGCGCACATGGCCTCCCATCCCCCTACCAGAGTGGCTAAGGACGTCTATCCTAGCCTCCTCGGCAGCCTTCAGTACGCGGCAGTATGCACGCGTCATGATGTTACCACGGCGTTGAGCATTCTTGGCTCCGCCCCGGCCAGTCCCACGGAGGCTCACTTGCAGGCCCTCAAGAAGGTCCTTCCATACCTTCATGGCACTATCGACATGCGCTTGACGTTTGGGGGGGTACGGACCATAGTCTCCAACTCACGGGCTTTCTCGACGGAGACTGGGCCAACGACGACAACACCCGCAAGTCACGTTTGGGCTATCTCTTCACACTCGAACGCGGACCAATCAACTACAAGTCCAAGCAACAGACGTGTGTCGCCCAGTCAACTTGTGAAGCTGAGTATTAGTCTGCGGCTGACGCCACCAAGGAGGGATTCCACCTCCGCCAACTTATGAGGGGGATCTTCAATGCCCCATCACTACCGACACCACCACCATATGGGAGGACAATCAAAGCGCCATTGCGTACTCCCAAAATGCTGAGGTCAGTGAGAAGACCAATAAACACATCGGTCTAAAGTGGCACTTCCTTATTAAGTACTACGTGGAAAAGGTAACAATAAAGTTGAGGTATCTCCCCACTCACCAAACCTCTACCAAGACCAGCCCTTACAAGACACCGAAGTGAAATCTTGGGAGGCACCGATCCAATGCAACGCTGCATCCCGTAACTACCTTCAGGGGGAATGTTGTAAGTAATAACTTCTGCTTATTAGTTGCAAATAGCTACTCTAAGCTATTCGAGATATGATAAGTACATGTATATATCGGACATACCGATACCCTGTTTGATTCGGTACAAAGCTGTCGCTAGGCTATAGCTCTCTCACTTTTGTTGTCCCGATACCACGCCTCGGGCGGGTTGTCTATGTGACTGTCATATTTGCGTGACTGTGATTGTAACTACGTATGCGTTAGTTACCTTCCATACTGAACGTGTTTGCACGGTTCAACAACACTTCCACATGCAGTAGAAACAACAAGCAAGAACATATTTGTGTCTCAGGAGGCTACTTGTCACATATATGCACGGAAGGGGGGTGAAAGTCGAAGGGGGCGCGGTGAGAAGAGGGGAGGAGTCGAAGGATTTTATGGGTTTATTACTAAAGTCCGCGGCGATGGTTTTCCATCGGCTGCCGCTTTTACGCTCTAGTAATGAGAAGTGGAGTTATAAGATACTATCGTGAAAGTATTATCAGAGGCCCGACATCGAGGGATAATTACATGCCATGTGGCCGTTGCCGGTGAATTGGCCACACATCGGGCAACGTAGGCAAGGGTGGCAGGTGAGGAGGCGGGTGTTGTGTTCTCCCCATATCAATTCTTTTTATGTGTGAACTGAATATTATTGGCGGTGATTGAGTTATGTTTATTGTGAAATGAGAAGTCCGCGCCATCATCGGTGGTGCGGGCAAGGAGTTTGCCGTGCTTAGTGGTGAGGGCAAATGGTGTATGAGTGTCTATGTTGTTGTATGGTGTTGTGGGCATCGGATTTGAGGTTGGTCTAGCGGAATGGTGCGGGGTCGCTTCGAGGCTGGCGAATGAGTGTGTATGGCCAAGTTTAGGTGCCGATGTACACTTTTGAGCCGGTGGTGTAGGTTGTGTCGGATAGGTGTCCATCCGTGACTTTGCTTGCTAGCGCGTCTACGAGGTTGTTACCTAGACAGCGGCTATGGGCTCTGATTACGCCTAGATGTGTACGTGTGTCCAAATTGCAGCGAGTTTGGCGAGTGTTCGTGATCGATACGAGTGTGTCACGGTGAATGTGGTGTCGGTATGCGGCGGGGCAGCGTATGTAGCCTTGCATAAGGCATAGTGAGCATACATTGTCGGTCAAAAGGTGTGCGTGCCCGAGTTGCAGACCTATATAAATATCGGCGAGCTCCGCTCGATTAGTCGTGTGGGTAAAGGTCACCATAACTTATATTCGTGTGTTAGTGTCCGAACGGGTGGCTGCTGCTTAAAGTGGCGAGGATCCCTCTTCTTGGAGCCATCGGTGTAAACGAAGTCATGCCGTTTCCAAGCGAGGAAACCTTTCGTGGGGTGGTTTGTTAACATGGAACGTTCATGGAGGGGGCATATAAGGGTGTGTGTGGGGTTGGGAGGGAAGTAGTATGTGCATGCTGAATGTGGGAAGTGTGATTCGAATCGGTGCGGAGGTGGTGTGGTGAGGGATGTCAGGGAAGATACGTGTTATATTGATTCGAGGGTGTTGCGGAGGGCTGTGATGGCTGACGGGGTGGTCATGGCGACGAGGCTAGCAATGAGGTATATGTCGCCTTTCCGGCGTGTGCTTCAGGGTGTTGGGGTGGGGATGCCAGTATGTTGGCATCGGGGGAGGAACGTGTTCGCGTCGTTGGGAAGGTGTCTGGGCGGTGTGTGTACGGGGAGTTGATGTATTTGGAGTGGCGGTATGGTGTGCGCGTGTTCCCAACGGGGGAGGGTGAGGAGTGTGGCGATGGGTGAGTGGGTGGAGGTGGGGTGGGCGATGACGATGGCGTGTTCCATAGCCCGGATCATGCTTTCGTGGTCTACTCCGGGTTGGCGATGTTGGTGCCGTGCTAGGTGTGTGATGTGTTGCTTCCGTTGGCGGAGAGTACCACGTCTTTTGGGTCTAGCCAGTGGTATATGTAAAAGTGTAGTGACTTGTTGAGGGGGTTGGATTGCAGTTCGGTTTATGTGGGGAAAGTACTGCGTGCATACGGCGGTCACAAGATCTTCTCTAGTGGCCCATCGGTTGCGTGTGGTTGTTGCCGTGGTGGGTGAGTGCATTTCCGGACGTGTGCCGAGTTTGATAATGAGGAGGTACTCTTCTTTTTCGAATGTGCGGTTGGTGAAGTTGGGGCGGAGGAGGAAGTAGAGGTGTTTAATGCGGGGGCCCAAGAATGAAGGTTATGAATGCGTGGCCGTATAGGTTAGA